>CAIGQW010052057.1:2941-40893 GCA_903798125.1 Danio choprae
TGTGTGTGTGTGTGTGTGTGTGTGTGTGTGTGTGATGGTCCAAACTAAATTATCCAAATGTATTAATCAAAAGGCATAACATGAACCGAACTGGGAGGTTTTTTATCCGTTGCATGCCTAATAGATATGCCCTTAAAACGTTACCTTAAGACTTGTTGAAATCCTTATCTTATGCAAACAGATGACTCTGACTGTCGGGTGTCCGGGCATGTTTTCCGCCTGCCCCCTTTATTTTTTTGCAGCAGCTCAGTTAGACACATTTGAGACCAGACAAGCTGACCTTGACAAGACGTTCATCGGACTACAATTAGTCATGTGAGTATATTAGTAACGAACACTTAGTAGCTGGGTCATTATCACTATAAAGTGCCTTTGATGTCCCACATGATTGAATCAGTCCTATATGAACATAATGCGAAATAATGAAATTCTGATGTTTTAATATAGTTGGTTAAACCTTGGGCAGCACGGTGGCGCAGTGGGTAGCACAATGGCATCACAGCAAGAATGTCTCAGTGATGGGTTGCAGCTGGAAGGGCATCCGCTACGTAAAACATATGCTGGATAAGTTGGCAGTTCATTCCGCTGTGGTGACCCCAGATTAATAAAGGGACTAAGCCGAAAAGAAAATGAATGAATGAATGGTTAAACCTTTGCTCACATGCAGATAGAATTATAAGTGTTTTGAAATATGTTTTTGTCCATTTTTACCATATTCTTTCATTGAAAGGATGTGATTTTGCCATGTCCCACACAACTTCAGTGAGTTTAAAAAGCAGGTAAATTAGATCAAATTAAAAATATTTAAAATATTCTTATTGTCTTTAATGAGTTATTTGATCAAATAAGTCATTTCGATCACTTTTATTTTGTTTTCATAATATTATTATTCATTTTGCACGTGTCCTTGAAATTGCTGTCCACCCTGTCATGATGTGGTAAATGCCCCTTTAAGAAACCCTCTGATGTACTCATTGGCATCCCCATGCCTATTTTGCCTTTCCTTAGAGGAGGTTAAACCATCTGCTGTGCACACAGTAAGTATCTACACTTATGTTTCCCATTTTTCCTCTTATTGTGTTTGAAACTGAATGTTGTCAAGCTTAACATGTCCGCCCTGTCATAGTGAAATACTACTTAATATTAAAAACAAATTCAGAAATCAAAAATATAGCTTTTAAACTGTGTACAAAGAGCTTAAATGGGGAAACACTTCACCAGCTTCAGGTACAACATGTGTTGAATAAATGCTATCTTTAGCCAATAATGTCCTTCTTGTCATTGTTCACCCTGTCACAAATCCTTCCATGACAGGGTAGACATATGCATTGTTATAGACTCTTTATTTATTTAATATTTTATTGTTTGTTAGGTAATATTTTTATGTTACAACACTTATACACACATACTACACCAGTAGATGCAATGCATGAGTGGACAATACAAACCTCTTGGCAATATCTGTCTCAGTCAATAAGGATATCCTTATAAGCAAGTCCATATAATGGAGCTCATTGACTGTTTGAAATAAAAATACATGCCAATGTCCACCCTGGGCCTCACGGTGGCGCAGTGGGTAGCACGATCGCCTCACAGCAAGAAGGTCGCTGGTTCAAGCCTCGGATGGGTCAGTTGGCATTTCTGTGTGGAGTTTGCATGTTTTCCCCGTGTTGGCGTGGGTTTCCTCCGGGTGCTCCGGTTTCCCCCACAAGTCCAAAGACATGCGCTATAGGTGAATTGGGTAAGCTAAAGTTGTCCATAGTGTATGTGTGTGAATGAGTGTCTTGTGTGATTTCTTAATTAACCAATAAAGGCCATTAAATATCATTTACTGACAAAATATATCATTTTGACAAAATATTTTAGATCTTGGGTTTTATTTTGAAAAGAACGTGGAATGATTGCATATTGTATTGGGAAATAAATGTTTTGTCCATTATTTCATTATTATAAATAGACTTTTTCCATAACCTAAAGAGTCGGGTTGGTAAAGGGACATGTTACCTTTCTGAAAATACACATGTTATAATCACACTGCAATGAAAATATATTTATACTACTTTAAATTTGTCCATGACATGGTTGACACAATTTGAGGTTTGTTTATGGTTTGTCTGCTTGCAGTTTATTGATAAAAAGTGCTGGAGCTTGACCAACATTCATTTCTTACAGCCTAAGGTCTACTTAATACAACATTCATTTATTTCTTTTGCTTTTCGGCTTAGTCCCTTTATTAATCTGGGGTCGCCATAGCGGAATGAACCGCCAACTTATCCAGCATATGTTTTACGCAGCGGATGCCCTTCCAGCTGCAACCCATCTCTGGGAAACATCCATACACACCCATTCACACTCATACACTACGGACAATTTAGCTTACCCAATTCACCTATACCGCATGTCTTTGGACTTGTGGGGGAAACCGGAGCACCCAGAGGAAACCCACGTGATCACGTGGAGAACATGCAAACCCCACACAGAAATGCCAACTGACCCAGCCGAGGCTCGAACCAGCGACCTTCTTGCTGTGAGGCGATTGTGCTACCCACTGCATCACCGTGATGCCCTAATACAACAACAACTATGTGGTTAAATCAAAAACCTCAAACTTTTTTTGGAAAATTCTGACATCTCAAAGGCACTTTATAGTGATAATGACCCAGCTACAACCTTCTTTTACTCCATGCGAGATTATTTTGGGCCTACAAGTTAGGTTTCCTATAATACTGTTAACAGAAGCAGGAAAAGCACCGTTTAATTGCTTTTTTAAATACACAATGTATTTCAGAAAGTGCTAGGATTATGCATTTAATCTGTAATTTCAATTTCAGATGCTATTTCTCCAAAGATGTCCGAATTAACAACTCTCTCGACAGTTGGCGATGGAAGAGGTTTGCCATTTTCATTTACTGGTGAAGACACTGGTGCCTTTTTAAAGAAGATCTGGGTCTGGGAGGGAGAATGGCAGATCAAGGCTGTCAGGGCTTGGCTTTCAGATGATAGAAATGAAACATTTGGAGAACAGTCTGGATCACATAAAGAGTTTGTGTTCAAGCCTGGAGAGTGTTTCACCTCACTGTCCCTCTGGGGGAACAAAGAAGGAACACGTCTTGGAGCCATCAAGTTCAAGACCAACAAGGGTAGAAAGTTTTCTGCAAAAATGACCAAAATTTCACTCCCAAAAGAAATCCCTATTGATGTCGGCTCTGGGTTTTGTTTAGGCATTGTTGGAAGATCTGGTGCAGACATCGACAACATGGGATTCTTGTTTCTCAATGCAGTTCAGTCAGTAGTTCTCACCAATGTCAAATATCCCACAGTCAATCAGCTGACACCACAGGTGGAAGTAGAAGATCTCAAATCTGCCACTTATAAGAACAGAGGCAATGTCAAACAACAGCACACAATTGAGACCTCAAAGAAAGTGATCAAAATATCTGTGTGGTCCATGAGTGAGACTTTTTCTGCAGCATTCAGTGTGGAGGTGAAGGCTGGGATTCCAAAGATCTTAGAAGTTTCTACGGGATTCAGTTTCAGTGTTGGAACTGAAGGCACATATAGTCTGGAGCAGACGGAGGAGAGAACAGAAAAACTGACCACCACTGTGGAGGTCCCACCAAAGAAGAAGGTGGTTGTTGACATCACCATTGGCAGATCCAGTTTTGACCTGCCGTACACTGGCACAGTGAAGATCACTTGCAGGAATGGCAGTGTTGTAGAGTATGAAACCATGGGTCAATATAAAGGCATCACTTATACTAACATTGAAGTGAACACTAAAGATTCTGATCTGTGATACACTGTAAGAAGTCATTTGTTAGGTTTACTTAATTGAATTATGCAAACTCGTTGCCTTAATTCAACTAATCGTAACTTTATCGCATTAGTGCTATTTACTAATGTACAAAAAAATAATTTTATTTATACTGAGACACATTTACTTAGGTCAAATAAGTCATCTCAACTTTATATCAAGTATTATTTACTAATGTAGTAAAAGTAATTCTTGTTCACAGTGCCGGCCCGTTCAACAGGAAATATAGGTGGTCGCCTACACAGCAAAAACTGGGGAGTTGAAATTTCGATGTTAAATCTTTCTGAGTTAATTTCAACTCTCAAAATGTAATTTTAACACATATAATGTAGAATCGTGTCAAGTGTTGGAGTCATTTAAAAGAGTTGATCATCAGAGTTGCTTTAACTCCTACGAGGAGTTATGATGATACTCCGCCCGAGCACTCAGCCCCCCACACATTTCAACTTAGTCTGTCTCTGAGAGAAATGGTTAACAGCATGGTGTAGTTTTTGGCGGTAAGTACATTTTAAGCTATTATATTTATTCAATTATGATATATATATAACAGTTGTTTTAACACTTTTTGGGAGTCAAAAAAAAACAACAACTCTACCTTTAGTGTTATATTTTTATGAATTTGTATAATGTTAATTTAACTCCAGAAAGTGTGGAGCTATATAAACTCATAAAAAGTGTTGAAATCAACTCTGAGAGAGTTAATTCAACACTCGTCTTTTTGCTGTGTAGGGCCCTGCGTTTCTTGAAGAGCACCACGAGCGCTGCTCTTGTATAATTATTGTTAACGTGAGCGCATACGTATAAACTATGACCAATGCGTTCATACTTTGTATTTGATTTTCTCACTCAACGACGGTGATAAAAAAATAACCTTCACATTTCATTAAAAGAATAGCGCTGTATAATTCATACATGGCAAATAGTTGAAAAAACGATAATAAATAAACAACAGCATGAATAAAAGCAGAAAAGATTAGAAACATACCCAGCAGTACCACACTCTATTTTGCATAACACCGCCCGCGATCGGCTATTGGGTGGACTAGAATGATGTAACGTATTCCTACACAGATTCCACATATCTCTCCAAATTGGTCACGTTCGATATAAGTATTAAAAAAGTGTCTTACAGTCTTAATTAATATACCGTCACAAGTGTCGTTTCTATTTTTAGTCGATCTTAATCGAATTTTAATTTGAAACGAAATGCCGTCCAAATGGCATCTTTCCGGAGCCAAAAAAAAAGGAAGAAAAGAAAAGCAGAGGAAGAAAAGCTAGCTCAAAGTAAAGGTATGTTCTGCTATGCATAATACGTTATTTAGTAGTGCAGTATTATTCAATTCAATTAAATTCAAGTTTACTTATATAGCGCTTTTTACAATGTAGATTGTGTCAAAGCAGCTTAACATGTTCTAGTAAAGTCCAGATTTCAGAGTTTAGTTCAGTTTAGTTCAGTTCAGTTTAGTTCAGTTCAGTTCAGTGTGGTTTAAGTTTCACTGCTGAAAGTTCAAACACTGAAGAGCAAATCCACCGAAGCGCAGCTCCACAAGTCCCGATCCGAGCAGGCCAGTGGCAACAGTGGCGAGGAAAAAAACTTCACCAAATGACGAAGTGAATGTAAAAAAAACCTCGAGAGAAACCAGGCTCTGTTGGGCACGATCATTATTCTTCTGGCCAAACTTCCTGTGTGGAGCTGCAGTCTAGGCGCCGAAGGCTGGAGAAGCTGGACGTCCATCGTGTAAGCTGCAGGTGTGGTAGGGCACCGGCGGGAGGTCAGGCTGGCCCACAGGATCAAGCGTAGACTTGTTATCACTGTGGCCTTTCAGGAATCAGTCTCATGCACTCCATTCCTCCATGACCACCACAGCATCATTAGGACTTGTTTTAATAGACGCAATGATGCCCATGATCACAGAAATACTTGTGTGATATGTGAGACAAAAAGAGGCCACATTCAGCATGTTTCATTAAATAATCAATTAATTATCTATCCCACTAATGCACCCTGCTGAAAAAACAGGTTACCCCTCATTTGGTCAAAATCGAAATCTACCCACTGTCCAACATCTAATGCAAAGTTTTGTTTGTGTAAATCTCTGTGTAAAAACAAGCTAAAATGTCTCCTGCATTTTTAGATATTTATGCATGTATTTATGTTATTCATTTACAAAAAAAAATGCATTTGATTCATGTTTTATTTGCACGTCATACTTTATATACTTTCTTTTTTTAAATGAGTGTTTTCTGGCTTTATCTGGGTAAATCGGAGTAAATATTTTTTACATATATTATAGGTTAAGTGTGTTACAGTTAATAAAAATGTATACACTTAAATATTCAAGTTGTAATCTTTTTGTGCTTTCTTCTCACTTTCTTCACACCAGTGGGTCCATTTTTTTTAAAGCTCACCTAGGGCCTATTAATCCTTCCCATAGCTAACGTGTAGATGTCATCCTCGGCAGACCCTGGCTTGCACAGCACCAACCCAAGATAGAATGGGGTACAGGAGAAATCCTTGGATGGAGCGCAGCCTGCAAGAACCACGGTCATCTGACTCCCCCTGCTGGTCATAAACCTACCCTGAATTCTCTTCCCGTCCACGCTACCATCATTGAAAACACTAGCAACTCTATCTCTGTCACCAACCTGGCCATCTACAATCCCTTCCTCGATGTCTTCAGTAAGGAACGAGCCACCCAGTTACCCCCACATTTGTCCTGGGATTGTAGTATCAACCTGCTGCTAAACGCCAAACTACCGCATGGAAGGATCTACCCTCTTTTTCGTCAATGGAGAAGTACATCGAAGAAACTCTCCATCAGGGGTTCATCAGACCATCCAAGTCGCCGGCAGCTTCTAGTTTCTTTTTCATCGCCAAGAAGGATGGAGGATTACGACCGTGCATAGACTATCGTGTGCTCAATGACGCCACAGTCAAGTTTGCATTTCCACTACCACTGGTACCAGCAGCCCTGGAGGAACTTCGAGAAGCACAGGTTTTCAGTAAGCTTGACTTCCACAACGCCTATAATCTGATTTGTATCCGAGAAGGGGACAAATGGAAGAACGCCTTCATTACCCCAACTGGCCACTATGAATATCAGGTGATGCCCTATGGCCTAGCCAACAGCCCGTCCATCTTTCAAAATTTCAGGAACGAAACCTTCCGAGACTTTCTTCACCGCTTCACCATTGTCTACATAGACGATATCCTGATCTACTCCCAGAATGACAGAACACCATTCCCACGTACAACAAGTCCTTCAACACCTACGAAAGCACCAACTGTTCCTTAAAGCAGAAAAGTGCGAATTCCACAAAACCACGATCTCCTTTCTTGGATACGTAATCTCCAATGAGGGAGTCAGCATGGAAGCTGGCAAGGTCAATGCCGTATCCAAATGGGAAGAACCCAAGACGGTGAAGGAACTACAATGATTCCTTGGGTTCGCCAACTTTTACCACCGCTTTATAAAGAACTATAGTCTCCTCTTGGCCCTTCTCAAAGGCAGACGACGTGTTTTATCCTGGAACTCTGATGCCCACCAAGCCTTCGAACTACTCAAACAGAAGTTCACTGCAGCTCCTATCCTCAGACATCAAGATCCCACACTGCCCTTAATCGTTGAAGTGGATGCAGCTGATATAGGAGTTGGTGCCATTCTCTCCCAATGGTCTGGTGAACCCCGAGCTCTTTATCCATGTGCGTACTATTCCAGAGAATTAACTCCAGCCGAACAGAACTATGATATAGGTGATCACGAGCTACTGGCCATTAAACTCGCCCTCGAAGAGTGGCGGCACTGGCTCAAAGGAGCCCAATTCCCCTTCACCGTCATAACCATAAAACCTCCAGTACCTCCGCAGTGCTAAACGCCTTAATGCTCGTCAGGCCCGCTGGTCGTTATTCTTTGCCCACTTCAACTTCCAGAACACCTATCAACCTGGTCACAAGAACTTGAAAGCTGATGCCCTCTCACGTATGTACTCCCCGGATCCCTATGTTGACACTCCTAACCCTGTGTTGCCCTCTTCTTTTTTCTTAGCATATATATATATATATATATTCATTCATTCATTCATTCATTTTCATTTCGGCTTAGTCCCTTTATTAATCTGGGGTCACCACAGCGGAATAAACCACTAACATATCCAGCATATGTTTTACGCAGCGGATGCCCTTCCAGCTGCAACCCATCACTGGGAAACATCCATACACACCCATACACTACAGACAATTTAGCTTACCTAATTCACCTATACTGCATGTCTTTGGACTTGTGGGGGAAACCGGAGCACCCGGAGGAAACCCACGCAAATATATATATATATATATCACACAAGTAGCTGTGCGATATGGCTGTATATCGGCACTGGTGGGAGGCGTGCGTGTCCCACCAGTGACGATATACAGCCAATATCACACTGCTACGAGTGTGATATTGTGTTATACAACAGTTCGACAGCATAATCGTGTGTATAAAAAAAAATCAAACACGGAGAGTCTAACAAAATCCTTTTGTATGAGGAACTACTTTCTTCCGCCCTTCATTCACATCTGCAGCTGACATCAGAACAGCAGGAACCGTTGCTACTTCCCACACGTCACTTTAGAACTAGTGTTTTAATGATTCTCTTGCGTAATATCCAAAGAAATCACCAGTCTACAGAGATTTCCCAGTATTTCTCTGTTGCAATCGGAAGATCACAATAATTAATCCTGAAAAAGGCAAAGCAACGCAAACACTACCAGATTACTGTTGTTTTTGCGATAAGGAAATACACTAAACACATGCGGGCATTTCTTCTTTCTTTCTTTTTACTGAACTAGTCTGCAGTAACAAAAACAGGAGACTCATTAGAAACAAACAGATGACCTACCAAAAAGTAACTCAGAGTTATACAAAGAGTGGCCAACACAAAATACCTAAATTCCTGATATGTGAGTCCCATCTCACACTCAATACACTACAATTACTATGGTACAAATACAGCTCTACAACATACAAGAGAGAGATCGACTTAGAATGTCACTTACCTGTTTAATAATGATTTGATCAGCTGTAGGTTAAATTTACGCTGTTTATCTCTTCTCTAAGGGCTTATTGTGTGGTCTCTGTCGCCATCCTGTGGATGGACAACGTCAACCGTCTTTGCTCTGCTCAATGACAGGCTGATGTTCGCCAACGTGCAGTATCTCCGAAATTATAAATATTTAAAATAGGCACTGTCCTTATGAATAAACTGCATATATGCAATCTAATCAACTACATTCTTGCCTTAAAAAGCCTCAAAAGTACATTATGATGTTCAACAGCTGCAATATTTGTCAAACTGTAGTGAGTTTATTGATCTGCTGTCACTATGTGGGTGGAGTAATACACAAGGGTGAAGAGGCTGTACGAGTTCTAATATTGCAGAATATTGCACAGCTAAAGACAGTCAGACAGTTGCAGCTCATCCAGAACGCTGCGGTCAGGATTCTGACCAGAACCAAAAAAATCAGAGCACATCACACCTGTCCTCGGGTCTTTACCCTGGCTCCCAGTTACATTCAGAATAGATTTTAAAATATTACTACTGGCCTATAAATCACTAAATGGCCTGGGACCTCAATACATTACAGTTATGCTCGCTGAATACAAACCTAACAGATCACTCAGATCTTTAGGATCATATAAACTAGAAATTCCAAGAGTTCAGTCAAAGCAGGGTGAATCCGCCTTCAGCTACTGCGCCCCCCGGTGCTGGAATCAGCTTCCAGAAATGATCAGATGTGCTCCAACATGAGGTACATTCACATCCAGACTGAAAACACCTCTGTTTAGCTGTGCCTTTACTGAATGAGCACTGTGCTACGTCCCACAGATCGCACTATTATGTCTTTCTTTTCTTTACCATTCTTTTATAACCTGTTTGAACACATTTTAATCTGTTTGTATATTATTTATTTTTTAATACTTCTCTCTTTTATTCCTGTTTATGTAAAGCACTTTGAATTGCCACTGTGTATGAAATCTGCTATATAAATAAACTTGCCTTGCCTTGCTATCAGCCAATCAGATTCGAGAACCAGACAAAACTGTTGTGTGTATATTTATATATATATATATATATATATATATATACACACACATTCCCTCGTCAATGAAACAACACCATTAAACAAAACTACACCGGGTTCATTTTAAACAGAATGCTTTTTTTATTACATGTTTGATTAAACATTTGGAATCCTTACATGAAGTAAATCACACGATCTGTCACTGATTACAGAAACTATTAAGCCAAATGACCATTTTGTAACAAAATCTGAGAGGATTATTTGGAAAAGACAATGCTGAGTATATGTTTCCACCTTTTAAAATTATTTTAATAAGAATCATTTCAAATGAACTAGAGAAAGACCAGCAGAGACCAAAACTAATCACAGTCAAATCAATTGATCATCTGCTAGTGAATTCAGAGGCCAGACAAGAACAATTCATCTTGATATTACAGATCGGTTTCTTGAATGTTTACTATCAAATCAGTGTAAGTGACGCCTTTGCATTGGCCCTTGGTTTCGTACTGTAACACACTGCCATTCTTGCAAGTGATCTTCATTGTGCCAGTGTACGGCAGGTCAAAAGTGGCTTTGCCAATGCTGATGTCAACAGTCGCCTTCATCTGTGGTGGGACATCCACAGTGGTGGTCAGGGTTTCGATTCCCTCTTCAATCTTCTCCACAGCCAAGGTGTTTTCAGCTCCAGTACTAATACTGAATCCTGTAGGAACTCCTTTAACAAATGGAACCCCAGCCTTCACCCCCACACAGAATGTTGATGTTAAGCTGTTGCTCTTAGACCATGAAGATGTTTTCATCACCTTCTTTGAGGCTTCGATTTTTTGCTGTTTATTAGCGGATGTTTTGTTCTCATAAAAGATGGACTTGATCTCTTCCATGGCCACGTTTGGGATCAGCTGGTTGATGGTGGGATAGATGACATTGGAGAGAACTGCTGACTGAACTGCATTGAGAAACATGAATCCCATGCTGTTGATCTCTTTATCAGATCTTCCAGCAATACCAAGACACAATCCAGAGCCGACATCAATGGAATATTCTGTTTTTAAAGGATGGCTTATCTTCGCAAAGAAATGCCCACCCATGTTGGTCTTGAATTTGATGCCTCCAAGATATGTTCCTGCTCCGCTATCCCAGAGAGACAGTGAGGTGAAACACTCACCAGGTGTAAACATATATTCTTGTTGTTGTCCAGATGGTACTCCAAAGGTTTGCTCTTTACCATCTGAAAGCCAAGCCCTGACAGCCTTGATCTGTGATTCTCCCACCCAAACCCAGATCTTCTCTAAACTGGCACCAGTTTTATCACCAGTAAAGGCAAATGCAGGACCTGCTTGACTACCAATTATCACTACTGATGTTGGTTGGGCCATCTCTTACGAAAATTAGGTCTGAAAAATTACATAAAAGAAATTGTATCAGAATCATCATCAGGAGATTCAATAAGCATAAACAACTTTATTTGTTCCACATTTCACAGTGACTTAGATTAACTTTATTTGCTCACCAAAGATTTCACAATTTACACTATATTGTATAGTCTTGTAATATCCTCATGCACATTTGAAGTTGTTAGTTAAATTAAATTTTAGATGCCCATCAGAGGAATTATACTCACATGAATGACTGTAGTCTGACGAACTTCTCAAGAGCAGCTTGTCTTGTAAAAGCTGGAAAAGTAAAGGATGTTTGATCGAGCTGCTGCTTAAATAGAGCTGGAAAACACACGGACACCATGTGAGATCTGCAGCAAAAACAATAGGTGTTTGATGGGTGATTGATTGGTGAGGAAAATATGAGGAAAGCAACAACAACAGAGCTTTCATAAGATACTGAGATTTAAAACAAAATAAGAAGCTGTCCACCTTGTTTTTCAGGAAAGAACAGTGCAGCCATTGTAACTTAGGCCTTGTTTACTTTAGGTTTAGGTAATAAAGGGATAGTTGACCCAGAAATGAAGATTTACTCACTATATATGCACCCTATGATGGTTTTCTCAAACCTTTTATTCTGTTAAACACTAAATAATTTATTCCTCTTAAAGAGGGTGAGTAAATCCATTCATTCATTCATTTTCTTTTCGGCTTAGTCCCTTTATTAATCTGGGGTTGCCACAGCGGATTGAACCACCAACTTATCCAGCATATGATTTACACAGTGGATGCACTTCCAGCCGCAACCCATCACTGGGAAACACCCATGCACACTCATTCACACACATACACTATGGACAATTTAGCTTACCCAATTCACCTATAGCGCATGTCTTTAGACTGTGGGAGCCGGAGCACCCGGAGGAAACCCACACCAACAGGGGGAGAAGATACAAACTACACACAGAAATACCAACTGACCCAGCCAAGGCTCGAACCAGCGACTTTCTTCTGTGAGGCGACAGCACTTCCCACTGCGCCAACGGTGAGTAAATCATGACAGAATATTAATTTTTGGGTGAAAAATGTATTTTTGTCAATCTGGTCACAGGTAAACTCTAATAACTGGACACGTTGGGCACGTTCCTTTAAAACAGTATTTTTTCATCTTTATTTCTATAGCACTTTTACAATGTAGATTGTGTCAAGCAGCTTAACATAGAAGTTCTAGTAAAATGAAACTGTGTCAGTCCAGTTTTCGGAGTTTACGTTTAGTTTAGTTCAGTTCAGTTGGATTTTCACTGCTGAAAAAGCAAGCCAGTGGCGACAAACAAACTTCACTAATTGACGAAAGTGAAGGAAAAAAAACCCTCGAGAGAAACCAGGCTCAGTTGGGCTCGACTATTTCTCCCTGGCCAAACTTCTTGTGCAGAGCTGCAGTCTATCATGGAGAAGCTGCAGGTGTGTGTAGGTCACTGGCGGGTGTTCAGGCTGGCCCACGGGATTAATGCAGAGACTCATCTGTCAGCCTGGTCCTGGTCCAGCCTGGTCCAGGATTATGGAGACCTCGGGATGATAAAAGACTAACAGGGCTTTGTAGATAGTCAATAAAACATTTTAATTTATATGATATTTAATAGGGAGCCAATGCAATGATGAAAGAACTGGAGTAATATGATCATATTTCTTTGTTCCAGAAAGCACTCTGCATTTTGAATCAGCTGAAGTTTGTTAATTAGGCCAACAGGGCAACCGCCTCGTAACGCATTACAATAGTCTAACCGAGAGGTCATGAAAGCATGAATAAGCTTTTCCACATTAGACTTTAATAGTGGCACACCCTCTGCACGTTCCCTCAGTCCCAGTCACCACTCACAATCAACATCCACCACACACCACACCCGTGAACAATCACCCGAGTACTAATCACACACACACCTTCACCTTCAATCACCCACTCCCTATATATACTCACCTCATTCAGTCACTCACCGGCTGGAATCGAAGTTGGATGCTCTCCTCTTCCTGGATTTTCTCCCTAGTGCTCCGATCTCTCCTGTGCTCCTTAGAGGCTTGCTTTCGTTATCTGTGGATGCAGACAACCGATGAAGGGAAGTGACTATTTGTTTAATTGATGATTACTATGAACTTTTGCTTACTGCTTGGACAAGCATGTGAGAGAACCTTCACCCAGTGACACCGCTCACTTGTTAACCCACTGTTTATTTACGCTGCACACCAACGACTAGGAAAGTGAATTTTGTTTGTGACTGCAATGACCTTTTGCTTACTGCTTGAACAAGCATGTGAGAGAGTCTTGAACCAGTGACACAGTTCACATCCTGTTTGTGCATGCTCCGCATTAAATCTGTTGGGCACGATCATTGTTCTTCTGGCCAAACTTCCTGTGTGGAGCTGCAGTCTAGGTGGCGGAGGCTGGAGAAGCTGGACATCCATTGTGGAAAAGCTGCAGGTGTGGTATGCACCGGCGGGAGGTCAGGCTGGCCCACAGGATCAAAGGGTGGACTTGTTTGTCACTGTGGCCTTTCAGGAATCAGTCTCATGCACTCCATTGCTCCATGACCACCACAGCATCAGCTCGGGATACGGCCTGGTCCAGGATACCTTGGGATCATCTCTTCACAGGTCTTGGATCGCATCAATGGCACTGGATAGTATGTAGGGGCCTCGGGATAAGTATCCTCAGGTGGAAATAGAAAATAAAGAAAACAATTGGCGTAGCTGCTGTTCATAGTGTATTTAAACAAGATGCAAAAATGGATTGTTATTGATGAAAATAGCAGTTATATAAACAAACATGTAAAGCATATGAGAGTTTCTAACACAATGTCTGGTGCATTAAGACAGGAGGAGTGTGTTCTACAGGTGGTTGTCAAGCCAGCTCACCTGCGTGGAGCACACTCATGCATCATACCGTTATGCAACGCATTGAGTGTATGCTTTACTAAAAAGATAGGTCTTTAATCTAGTTTTAAACTGAGAGAGTGTGTCTGAGCCTCAGACATTATCAGGAAGGCTATTCCAGAGTTTAGGAGCCATAAATGAGAAGGCTCGACCTCTTTAGTAGACTTTGCTATTCCAGGTACTACCAGAAGCCCTGCGTTTTGAGATCTTAAAGAGCGGGTTGGATTGTAGCGGGCAGAAGGTTGGTTAGATAAACAGGAGCTAGATTATTTAAAGCTTTATAGGTCAGAAGCAATATTTTGTAATCAATATGGAACTTAACAGGTAACAGGATAAAATTGGAGTGATATGATCATACTTTCTAGACCTGGTAAGAACTCTGGCAGCTGCATTTTGTACCAGCTGAAGTTTATTAATAGAAGCAACCAGCGAACAGAGCATTACAGTAATCCAGCCTAGAGGTCATAAAAGCGTGAACTAGCTTTTCTGCATCTGAGATGGATAGCATATTTAGTAACTTAGCGATATTTCTCAGATGAAAGAAGGCGGTTTTTGTGACATGGGAGATATGATTTTCAAACGTTAAATTGCTGTCTAATATAACGCTCAGATCTTTTACAGTAGAGCTAATGCTAACTTTGTATCCCTCTAATTGCAGGTCGTGTTGTGAGATCTGCTGTGTACAGGATGTATGCCCAATAAGTAATAATTCTGTTTTGTCTGAATTTAAGAGAAGAAAATTGTTGGTCATCCAGTCTTTAACATCTTTAATACACTCAGTTAGTTTAGACAGTTCAGATGTCTCATCAGGTTTTGTTGAAATATATAATTGGGTATCATCTGCAGAGCAGTGAAAGCTGATCCCATGTCTTCTGATAATGTCTCCCAGGGGTAGCATGTATATTGTAAACAGCAAAGGGCCTGGAACTGATCCTTTAGGCACCCCATACTTTACTGGCCTGGTTTGTGAGGGCTGTCCATTTATATTGACAAACTGGTAACGGTCAGTTAAGTATGACTTAAACCATTGTAGAGCCTGTTCCTGGACACCTGTAGAATTTAAGCGATCTATAAGGATATTGTGGTCAATGGTGTCAAATGCAGCACTGAGATCAAGTAAAACTAATAACGAGATGCAGCCTTGGTCAGCAGCTAAGAGTAGATTGTTGGTTATTTTCACTAATGCTGTTTCTGTGCTGTGATGAGGCCTGAAACCTGACTGAAACACTTCAAAAACATTGTTCATCTGTAGAAAGGAGCATAATTGGGCAGAAACAACTTTTTCTAGTATTTTAGACATAAATGGAAGATTTGAAATAGGCCTATAATTAGCTAAGCTGCTGAGGTCCAGTTGTGGTTTCTTAATAATAGGCTTAATAACAGCTAGCTTGAAAGGATTTGGAACATGGCCTAAAGATAAAGAAGAGTTAATAACATTAAGAAGAGGTTCTCCTACTACAGGTAACAACTCTTTCAGTAATTTTGTTGGAATTGGGTCTAACATACATGTAGCTGGTTTAGAACCATTTATAAGTTTATCTAGCTCTTCCTGTTCTATCCTGTTGAAGCACTGTAGATTATATTGATTCAGTGGAATGTTTAATGAATCTGAGGTATAATGTGGAGCAGAAAGTTTAACATCTTCTATTTTCTGTCTGAAGCCTTCGATTTTAACACTGAAGAAATTCATGAAGTCATCACTACTAATGTGCGGAGGGATATTTTGTTCCAAAGATTATTTGTTAATTTACCAATGGTGTTAAATAAGAATCTAGGATTGTTTTGATTATTTTCTATCAGTTTGCGGAGGTGCTCTGCCCTGGAGGATTTTAGAGCCCTCCTATAGCTGGACATACTATCTTTGTACGCGATTCTAAAGACCTCTAATTTAGTTTTTTTACACTTACGTTCTCTAAAGAGGTTGGACTTCACGCGTGCTCAGATCAGCAGGAATTTGCAGAGCACAGGTAAGAGTCTGTTCACACACAAGACACCAGAAACAGGACTGGACAAGACACAACTAACACAATCAGTAGAAGCAGAACCACTGGGAACTAACAGAGTCTGCAGCACAATAATCTAGCCGAGAGCAGTGGTAAAGCCTGTTTCTCAGTACCAAGAATGCAGAGAACAAACTTGTGTTCTCATAGAGACCATTCTGCCCAAGATACCTCAAATAAACTCGGAAGACCGCTAGAACACTAAAGGCATCCTGTGAGAAATGAGATGCTGTGATCTTCCTCTTGGTCACATGACCTTCACAAGTTTGAACAGAAATTTATTTAACATTACAACAGTTGTCCTTGTCTTTGTGCTTTTGAGTGTTAGCGTTGTTTTAGAGACCTTTTTATGAACTTATCTCTTACCTAAAAATCAACGATTCACTTCTGAAGTTGTTATAATATAAACTGATAGGCCTAATTATGTCAGTTTACATGGTAAACCAACTGGAGGACAACGATGGACAGGGGGCTTCGCTGAGGATTACTCCACTGGTACGGCATTTTTTTTTTTTATTCGATGTGGCTCCGTTTGGATCAAATCATTGGATTACAGCAATGCTCCCACAAGTTTGTGTCAATGTGATGACCGGTAAATTCAGCGCGTGCAGCAGGCATAGGGGCAACATGTGCATGGCAGTTTGTCTTGTCAGCTGGTTGTACGCAAAGACAAAGAACTGCTCAAGGTAAGAAACCTTTGTTGATTCTTCTGCTTCTTTTATCAGGTAACATTCACCCAAATCCAGGTCCAGACCTGGAACAAATTGAAAACCCAGATGATCTAAAAATCAGTAGTGGGCTACATATTATCCATCTAAATGTATGCAGTTTAGTTAATAAAACTGATGTGGTTCGCGTCCGGGCAAATTCAACTGATTGTGACATCAACATGGTTGAAATCGTCAATTATAAACAATAGGATCTACATCATATTGTAATATTTATAATGACAGATCGTGTTAGAAAAGGAGGCAGAATATCGAACTATGTTAAAATGGCATTCTGTTGTACCTGCATGGAGACTGTCAGCAAGCCAAAATGTTTAGTACTGTCTTACAGTACCAGGTACGGATCTTACAGTAATGTGATGCCCTCGTCCACCATCGGCATCTCATGAAGCATTAGCGCTGCTGCCAGGCTATCTAAAAACTTTCTCGGGCAGTGACTTTTTTTTGTCGGAAGGTTTACATCATAAGAAGGCTCCGCGGATGGCTGCCTCGGTGTGGAGCTCTCCAGTTATCTCACTGTTTTTGTTAGTTTGTCCTGTTTTATGTTTATCATACACGATCAGTTATACCAGGGATGAACTGCTGAACATTCGGCAGTGCACACCACTTAATCCCCAACCGGTTTTTGATTTTTCTGGCGTTTTGTGGAACATTGTTGTCGGCGGAGTAACTGCACTGTGGAAACGCTACGAGACAAGGCTCGCTTCCCACGCCTGCGCGCTTGTCAGGCTCAGACTGTCACGGTCACACAAGGAAGAGAGGACAGGTAGTTAGAGTTCGTGGTGTTTATTAACACACAGGTGAGAGCAACGCACTGAGTGCGGAAGGTGAAGACAACACACTGAGTATCCCTGTCACAGTCACTCAAGGAAGAGAGGACAGGTAGTTAGAGTTTGTGGTGTTTCTCAACACACAGGTGAGAGCAACGCACTGAGTGCGGAAGGTGAAGACAACACACTGAGTATCCCTGTCACGGTCACTCAAGGAAGAGAGAACAGGTAGTTAGAGTTCGTGGTGTTTATTAACACACAGGTGAGAGCAATGCACTGAGTGCGGAAGGTGAAGACAACACACTGAGTATAGGATACTGAGAGTCACTTCCCTTAGTATGGCGAGCAGACTGATGACAGGAGTCGGCCTCGGTGCTTCCACAAAAGACAGATGAGGACATAGGAGAATAAGGATGAGCGCGGTGAAGAGGTGACCATCAAACGTTGATTCCAGCCGGTGAGTGAATGAGTGAGGTGAGCTTATGTAGTGCGTGGGTGATTGCTGGAGCAGGTGAGTGCGATTACGTGTGCAGGTGTGCGTGATCAGTATTCGGGTGATTGTGTGCGGTGTGTAGTGGATAGTGACTGTGAATGGTGACTGAGGCTGATGGAACGTGCGGAGGGTGTAACACAGAGATCGCGGCTTTAGAACGGCGCTGCCTAGCATCCATCTTGCGAATGTCCGCTCTCTTCCTAACAAAATGGACGAACTACTTCTGCTCGCACGCCTACAGAAGTGAGGTAGGCGTGCGGCGTGAGGTAGGCATTTAATTAAAACAATTAAATGTTTTAATTGTTCATCTACTTCTACATCTCAGGTGCATAAAGCCTTGATAAGTCTGGATTGTAAAACATTTGCTGGCTCTGATCAAATACAGGGTTTCTGTATTTAAGACTTTTTAAGAACATTATGAATGAACTTTTAGACTTATACAGGGATAAATGCTAAGAATTTTTTCTACTGGCCCGGTTACTTCTGTAAATAGTGTTTGTTTTAATGGAAGATCATGTAAAGGGATGTTTTGCTTTAGTTTTCTTTCCCTGATTAGGGACTTTCGTTTGGAGAATTTGCTTTAAAAAAACTCTTTGCAATAAAAAACTTAAATGTAAAAAATGTTGACATGGATTATTGGTGCTCCGGTTTCCCCCACAAGTCCAAAGACATGCAATATAAGTGAATTGAGTAAGCTAAATTGTCCGTAGTGTATGTGTGTAAGTGAGTGTATGGATGTTTCCCAGTGATGGGTTGCAGCTGGAAGGGCATCTGCTGCGTAAAACATATGCTGGATAAGTTGCCGGTTCATTCTGCTGTGGCGACCCCAGATTAATAAAGGGACTAAGCCGAAAAGAAAATGAATGAATGAATGGATTATTGGTGATTGGGTGTCGGCCCGATTGGGTTGCTTTACTTGTACATAAGAAAGTTAAGACCTGTTTAAAATGATTTAAGACCTACAACACATTATTTCAGTGAATTTAAGACTTTTTCAGGCCTAAAATTTAGTTTTAGAAATTCAAGACATTAAGACTTTTTAAGACCCCGCGGACACCCTGAAATAGAGCCTATATATGTTTTTAAACATCTGCAGACTTAATAGTCTATTACAGCTAAAGTGTTTGAATCTATGGTAAATAAACAGTTAAAGTGCTATTTGTCAGCTAATAATATTGTTGTGTCAGGTTTTAGACAAGGGCACAGCACTATAACTGCTGCAGTATCAGTTATTAATGATACTGCACTGGATTTAAAAACATCGTGTCCTGCACTCTTTATAGACTCCATTCATTCATTCATTTTTATTTCGGCTTAGTCCCTTTATTAATCTGGGGTCGTCACAGCGGAATGAACCGCCAACTTATCCAGCATATGTTTTACGCAGCGGATGCCCTTCCAGCTGCAACCCATCTCTGGGAAACATCCATACACACCCATTCACACTCATACACTACGGACAATTTAGCTTACCCAATTCACCTATACCGCATGTCTTTGGACTTGTGGGGGAAACCGGAGCACCCGGAGGAAACCCACGCCAACACGGGGAGAACATGCAAACTCCACACAGAAACGCCAACTGATCCAGCCGGGACTCGAACCAGCGACCTTCTTGCTGTGAGGCGAACGTGCTATCCACTGCGCCACCGTGAGGCCCTCTTTATAGACTTATCAAAAGTAATTGATTCTGTGGATCATGATATTTTGTTGCAAAGGCTAAGATGTATAGGGTTTAGTACAACAGTGTTAAAATGGATTATTTGACTGGATGAACTCAAGTCAACTTAAGTGTTTCTGTAGAAAATTATGTCCCTGCTCCTTTAACAGTAAAAACAGGGGTTCCTTAAGGATCAATTTTGGGGCCAATATTATTTTCTATTTATATGAACTCGGTAAAGCCGTGGAGTCGGCAAACGTACACTTTTATGCAGACAACACAATTATTTACACTATAGCTTCATCCATAAAAGTGGCAATAGACTGTTTACATAAAATCCTCATTCCAGATGTCTCTTGATTAATTTACATTAGTATTGAATGCAAAAAAAAAAGGACATGATCTTTACATGATCCAGATTATAAATAAACGGTTTTAAAATGAAAACTTTAAAATGGCACGCAGATTGAAAACGTTGCATCTCATAAACATTACGGTGTCTGGCTTGACGATAACTTGACTTTCATATAGAAAGTATAAGTTTTCATATAGATAGCCTTTTGAAAAAAAAACTGAGACCAACATTTCAATCAGTATTGGATTATGGAGATATACTTTACATGCATGCGCCTCTGAATGTTTTAAAAACATTGGATATTGTTTATCATAGTGCCATACGATTTCTCACTGGTTCAAGTGTACGCACACATCACTGTAATATATATATATATATATATATATAAAATGACAGAACGGACTTCATTACAGTCAAGGAGACTTTACTTTTAAAGCTTTGATTGGTAAATTACCACAGTATATATCTAGTTTGTTTGTGTACTGCGCAAATACTTATAATGCCAGATCAGCAGATATATCTTACATAAGATGCCATCTTTTCATACAGAGTTAGGTCGATCTGCATTCTCTAAGTATGCTCTATATGTATGGGATATGAAATCGGTCAAATTTCTATATTGCTATATTTTAAAGTCTGTCTATTTAGAACAGTGCACGTTTTAATAATTGATTATGTTTTATATTATTTTTGTGTGTGTCTGTGTTGTGATATGTATTTTTCTGTAACTCTGTCCTATGCTGCCTGTCTTGACCAGGACTCCCTGGTGGAAGAGGTATTGTATCTCAATAAGTAAATAAGTCAATTAAAAAAAGTCCTCTTCCATATCTTGTAAGTCATTGCTTTGAATGTCACATTTCAGCCAAGGGGAGACTGAATCTGAAACATTTCCTGTAGCATCAGGAAACTCACATAAGAAGGGACTTTCCTGATGCTGCAAGGTGATATGTCAGATAGCAACAGCTGAAAAAACTGTTGGCATTGTTCAGGGACAGAGAACAGGACAGAAAACACACCCGGCAAACATGCTTGTGCAGGGTCCATGCCGGCTTTTTGCGAGCGTGAGGTACAGCCAGTCCACGCCAAATCTAAACAGGCCTAATGTGGGTTAGCCTATTCAGGCCCAGAGCAGGCTGCCAGCACAGGGCCCTTGAGAGTTTGCTCAATGGCTAAACATTGGCCCATTAGTGTTGGCTCTGCATGGATGGCCCAAACCTAGCCCCCAGGAAGCCCTTACACTGCTTACAAAGAGATTACACTGTCCCTAGATGGGCCAGAAAAACAAAGAATCCAAATTTATTCATTCATTCATTCATTTTCTTTTCGGCTTAGTCCCTTCATTAATCTGGGGTCGCCACAGCGGAATGAACCGCCAACTTATCCAGCATATGTTTTACACAGCGGATGCCCTTCCAGCTGCAACCCATCACTGGGAAACATCCATACACACTACGGACAATTTAGCTTACCCAATTCACCTATACCACATGTTTTTGGACTGTGGGGGAAACTGGAGCACCCGGAGGAAACCCACGCAAACACGGGGAGAACATGCAAACTCCACACAGAAATGCCAACTGACCCAGCCGAGGCTCAAACCAGCGACCTTCTTGCTGTGAGGCGAATGTGCTACCCACTGCGCCACCGTGCTGCCCCAACCCAAATTTACTGGATTGCAACGTTTTCTTTGTCCTTTCTTTGTTTCTTCCTTTCTTTCTTTGTTCTTTGTATTATCAGTTCTGGATCACTTTGGGACTTTTACATCACACCTTCATTTTTGAACTGTTTTCAGGATATGGTACATAGATCTGTACGCTTTCAACAAACTGTGAACTGAGAACAGTGTTTGCTTTACTTGAGTTCTTTGACTTTTCTTTTCTTATGCTAGTTTCTCTCTTCTTGCTGTAACCAAAGAGAAACTAACAAAAGTCAATGAGCTCAAGTAAACGCTGTAGTAGTTTTGTCAGTGATTCTGCTTGTTAACAGAAGGATATCATCAATTTCAGTAACACTCAGTTGGTCCTTGCTAAAAACAAAGCCACAGAAGCTGGAATGGCGTTATGAAAATAAATAAATCCTGATGTATAATGACTGTAGAGAAAAATATTTATACTAAAACTATATTATAGTGCAGGCACTCAAACCCTCAATGGCCCATGCACTGGCAACCTGCTGGAGTCCTCATGCTCTAACTGGGGCCTTTAAGGAGGAGCACGAGGTTGTTTGCAGGGTCAATAATCATAAACAAAAGCAACTTTTCTTGATCTGCTTTCACACTAACTTGGATTATTATTTTTTGCCCACCAAAGATTTCACAATTCATACTATATTGTATAGTCTTGTAATATCATCATTCAAAGTTTCAAGTTGTTGAAATGTTGAAATACGTTTTAGATGCCCATCACTGGAATTACACTCACATGAATGACTGCTCAGCTCATCTCAGAAAAGTAATGGTGTTTGATTGAGCTGCAAAACACATGAAATCTGCACAAAAAAAACAACAACTGTTGACTTCTTGACAGGTGATTGACTACTGACCACTACGATGTTCTGTCTCTGAAGAAAATATGAGGAAAGCTACAAGATCAACAACAACTACAACAATAGAGTGTTCATAAGATGCTATTAAACAAGATTTACGACAAGCTTACAGCTATCCGCCTTGTTTTTCAGGTAAGAACAGTGCAGCCATTGTAACGTGGGCCCTGCTTACATCACGTATTAAACGGATAGTTCGCACAAAAGTGAAAATCTCCTCACCCTCAGGTGATTTCAAACCTTTATGAGTTTATTTTTTATTTTATTATAGGAAAACAAATATGGAAGTCAACTGGACGACGTAGGTATCATTAGACACTAACCGTGACTACATCAATATGTAAATGTGTCAGTGAAAAAAGACAAAACTTAAAATGTAGTAAAGAACATTATTTTTTTAATAATTTGCCACATTGCACTGTTCAATCGTTTGATGAGTGAATAAGAGTGCGTCATTCATAGTTTTCAGTTATGTGACTGGCGCAGCAGCTAGGCGGCACTCTGAAGTTCCTATTTTCAAGCCATAGCCATAGAGCTGTTCATCTTGTGGCCCGCAACCCAAACCCGACTCCCGAGCGACCTTGTTCCGGTCCTTCTAGTTTATTAGTGGGAAGAAACATCCCTAGATTTATCAATTTAGTTCAGTCATAAAACGCTCCATACAGTTAATAATAATGCATGTCTGTTTCATAAGCGACAACACTAAGCATTCACTCCCACCAACAGCCTCTAAATTAGGGTGGATTATTAAAATCCCAATAAAAACACATGCCTGGGTCAAAATTCTACGCAGATGCCATTAACACGTGCAAAAGGACAAAAAAAGCCAACACTGAAATTGACAAAAATGTCCAAAAGATTGAATTGGGGGGCTAGAGGTGTTGTAGAATTCGACTTCATCAGTTAGATACTATCACACTAGAGGTTTCGGATACCAGAAAATAGACTTTATTCAACATAATAAAGCCGAGAGAGTGTAGAGCAGCCCTTCAGGACAACCTGAAGTCTCCCCTAGACAATCTAATGTGTCTGTGTTCTTCACAATCTTTATACAGATTTTCTCTCCCCACCTCCTTGTTTTAACTCCGACCATTTTAGGATGTTTCCTCTTTACTGAGAGGTTCAGTGTATCTTTAGGTGCTCATGTTATTCTGGGCGCTGTCCCCTACAATGCAAACACCTGTTTCCACACCAGAGTTATCTCTCCATAGATTCAATCCCTTCTGAGTGTTTACATACATTGGCATGTTGGTACATTCATTTTATAATACGTCACTCACTCTCCTGATAGCCTCTCACAGATATAACTTCATATGTGTGTTTTACATGTACAATCACTGTTTTACATATGAACTCATTCTTCAGCAGCTCCTCACAATGGTGACCTCACACATTCCTCAGCAGAACACCCATTCAACAAACAATCAGCGGTCACCTTTCTTCTCAAAATATACCAACAGTTGTCCTTTTTCCTCAAAATACATGTCTATACATCTCTAGATGGTTATATAGGTTGACACGTTTACTACACACTTTTAAAGAATAAAAAATCTACTTCAGAGGTAAACAGGTAAGTATTACCATTGTTGTAGCCATTCAGCCTATCTCTGGGTCTGGTGGGAGCACTTTTAGTTGAGCTTAGCATAAATCATTGAAACGCATTAGCCTATCAGCTTCTTGCTCGAAAATGATTAATCACTTGCTTAATCATTTTCCTATTTAAAGCTCGACTGTTCTGTAGATACACCGTGTACTAAAACAGATGAAAAATAAATAGCTGATATGACTAGCAGCTCTCATTCTGGGGTAATAATCAAGGAATTGCTGCCTTACCATGGAAGCAGCAGGTTATATTATGCAGCACCTGAAAATCGGCTACCTTCCGTCAATATAACCAATGTGACCACCTGCTTGCACAGGGAGGCATCATAAACACAACAGATATAGTATGATTTGATGTATTCAAAGCTCAAACCAACCAACCAACCAAACATGTTTAATACAAGTAAATGATATATGAGCATTTGATTCCACCCCAGTGCTTGTATGCTTTCAAGTTGCCTTGGGTGCTTTTCTTGCTATGCTCAAGTCTTGATGTATCCTCGATATCAACAACACATCCAAGTTCTTTCACGCATCCTATGTTCTTGCGGTGTGTTCCAAACTGGATTTATCACCCTTTGTGGGCCATGAACGAAGGGTTTCAAAGGATACAACTGATGGAGACTTTGGGCTGTGATCCTTTAAGCAGGAAAGTTATTTGCTGTCTCACACTGCGTTCAATTCAGAAGGGCTCATCCCTATGCTATCTCTTCAAAGGGGCTGTCCGAAGGGATAAGTTCATAGAGATGGGGTCTCAGAACGGAACCCAGTGTTGAGTATTAACATTTAATGCAGTTGATGATGACATTGGACAAGAGAAACAGCCTCATCAGTTTGTGGTTTAGTGAGGGGACTTACCAGCCACGTCTTTAGTCATAGGGAGTTCAATACGTACTCACACACTGGTGAGGAGAGACATCCTTGTACGATTGTAAAGTGCTTTAAAATAACATTACATTGCACACGCACACATATACACAATCAAATTTGAGATAGAAACACAATTTAAAATGCATCTCTTAGCAAGAAGCCACTTCTTATTCAAGGTTACAGCAGTTGGCAACAAGTTTATGGAATCGTGGCCATACCTCGAGAAGTACAAGTCTTAATGTACATTAGATTGCTGTGCTCCTGTTGCTCTGATTTGAGTTTTAACTTACCTAAAGCCCCCCCCCCCCCCATTGCACATTTTGTTTGCTTTGCTTATTGAGATCATCAGCTCGTTAACAGAGAGATCCATGAAC
The DNA here is from genome assembly GCA_903798125.1 of Danio choprae. Lineage (NCBI taxonomy): Eukaryota > Metazoa > Chordata > Actinopteri > Cypriniformes > Danionidae > Danio > Danio choprae. The sequence goes on from CAIGQW010052057.1 coordinate 28,514, forward strand.
TGATCCTTGTGTGTCAAATAAGAGAGACATACAAAATGTGCAGGGCAGGGAGGGCCGAGGACTGGAATTGAGAACCACTGCCAGGCCAGGCCAGGACACACAAAGCCGACAGTCTGACATCAATTAGTCTCAGTCTGGCTAGTTGCTTTGGTGAGTTCCACACATAATCAGGTTATTGTTGGTTATCGTATCTTATCAGGTTAACGTCGAATCGAGTTTGTCTGATTCAAGATGTAGAATCAGCATCGGCTGAAGAGAGAGTGCTGATTGGTTATACAACTGGGAATTTGCACCTGATAGAGAGGGTGTTCAGGACAAGAGCAGTTATATATACATCTTTGTCACCTAGATCTCTTTTTCAGATTATAAAGGTTATTGTTTGATTGCATTTTGTAAGAGTCCACATAGTTTGACCACAAGGACAAAGCTGACCATCCCCACAAGAACTTTAATACATCTTACATTTCACTTTTTGACTGTTAAAATGTGAAGCACACATTCAGCATCTCATTCATTCATTTTCTTTTTGGCTTAGCGGAATGAACCACAGCGGAATGAACCGACAACTTATCCAGCAAATGTTTTACGCAGCGGATGCCCTTCCAGCCGCAACCCATCACTGGGAAACATCCATACACACTCATACTGTACACTATGGACAATTTAGCTTACCCAATTCACCTATAGCGCATGTCTTTGGACTGTGGGGGAAACCGGAGCACCCGAAGGAAACCCACGCCAACATGGGGAGAACATGCAAACTCCACGCAGAAATGCCAACTGACCCAGCCAAGGCTCGAACCAGCGACCTTCTTGCTGTGAGGCGATTGTGCTACCCACTGCGCCACCGCGTCACCCCACATTCAGCATCTGTAAATGGTAATTCCTGACTACTTTGATTTGTCACCTTTAAATGTAATGTAAATGTTCGGTAGTGCTTGTGCCCTTTCTTTCTTTTGTAGAATCCAATTAATATTAAGCAATTATTCCTAATTTTTTCTTTAAATCTGCGATATTGTGTATAGAATGTTGAGGGAAATTATGAATTATGAAAAAGTATGAAATTATAAAAAAATAATGAAAAAGGTAAATGTTGTTAATACTTTCCAGATGCATTTCATTTACACACAGGGTTTAAGATACAATGTTTTTATTACGTGCTTTATTGAATATTTTTAATTTGTCATGACGCCATTTTTCTTTTCAAATATACATAAAAAATATTGAGTAAACATTATTGTTTTAAATCATTAAGCAAAAATGCATTTCAAATAAAATGGAGGAAGGAAGTTGCTAATAAACTCAGCTTAAGGCCAGCCAAGAACCCCTTTTTTTACATTACAGATCTGTTTCAACTGTTTTCACTTTGATATCAGTGTAAGTGATGGCTTTGTATTGGCCCTGGGTTTCGTACTGTAACACACTGCCATTCTTGCAAGTGATCTTCACTGTGCCAGTGTACGGCAGGTCAAAACAGGCTCTGCCAATGGTGATGTGAACATCCACCTGCTTCTTTGATGGGACTTCAACAGTGGTGGTCAGGGTTTCATTTCTCTCATTCGTCTCCTCCAGACCATAGGTGCTTTCAGTACCAACAGTGACATTGAATCTTGTAGAAACTTCTGCAACTTCGGGAATCCCTGCCTTCACCTGCATACTAAATGTTGATGAAAAGCTGCTAGTCAGAGACCATGAAGATCTTTTGATCATTTTCGTTGAGGTTTTGATTATTTGGTGTTGAATAGCTGAAGTTTTATTCTCATAAGTGGCAGATATAATCTCTTCCATTACCACATTGGGTGTCAGTCCACCGATGGTGGGATATTTGACATTGGTGAGAACTGTTAACTCAACCTCTTTAAGAAACACGAATCCTAAGCAGTCGATGTCTACACCACATCTTCCTGAAACCCCAAAGCAAAATCCAGAGCCCACATCAATGGGATATTCTGTTTTTAAAGCCCAACTAGTCATATGTGCAAAAAAGTCTCCACCCATGTTGGTCTTGAATTTGATGGCTCTGAGACGTGTTCCTGCTCCGTTGCCCCAGAGGGACATTGAGGTGAAAAGCTCTCCAGGTGAAAACACATACTCTTTATGTGATCCATATGGTACTCCAAAAGTGGTTTGCATGCCATCTGAAAGCCAGACCCTGAGATCTGCCATCCTCCCACCCAAACCCATATCTTCTTTAAAAAGGCACCACTTTGTATACCAGTGAATTCAAATTTGTGTCCTCCGTCACCGCCAATTAGGTATAGTAATGTTGACATCTCTGAAGAAATTTTATCTGAAAATTACATTACAAGTTACAAACACATTACTGGTTACATACATAAGTATGTATCAAAATTATCTTCACATACTAAAATGGTACATTATAAGTGCAAGGAATGGTATTTATAACTCCAGCGGTTCGGTTAGGACTAAAAGGGTATCAGTATGATGGTGAAAACTGTACATTTCTAGTCAAACCTTCCTTCTGCAATCTTATACCAAAAACTGAAATAAGGGCAGTATTAATGGCTCTAAATGTGGGAGAGCGTTGCTGTTATGTGATTTGATTTAACAGCAACAATTAATTGCTCCATATTGCAATACAATACAAAGTAATTCACAAATACTTGAAAATGAAATGGTTTAATGACAAAAACTTGCTGTGGTTACAACTGAATTCTCTTTTCTTGTGGGGTTTCCCCCACAATTCCAAAGATATGCGGTATAGGTGAATTGGGTAAGCTAAATTGTCCGTAGTGTATGAGTGTGAATGAGTGTGTATGGATGTTTCCCAGTGATGGGTTGCAGCTGGAAGGGTATCCGCTGCGTAAAACATATGCTGGATAAGTTGGCGGTTCATTCCGCTGTGGCAACCTCAGATTAATAGAGAGACTAAGCCGAAAAGAAAATGAATGAATGAATAAAAACCATATGCAACCAGCACAGCACCCGCATGAGTCAAAGTTACAATGTAACTTTTTATTCATTCATTCATTTTCATTTCGGCTTAGTCCCTTTATTAATCTGGGGTCGCCACAGCGGAATGAACCGCCAACTTATCCAGCATATGTTCCACGCAGCGGATGCCCTTCCAGCTGCAACCCATCTCTGGGAAACATCCATACACACCCATTCACACTCATACACTACGGACAATTTAGCTTACCCAATTCACCTGTACCGCATGTTTTTGGACTTGTGGGGGGAAACCGGAGCACCCGGAGGAAACCCACGCCAACACAGGGAGAACATGCAAACTCCACACAGAAACGCCAACTGACCCAGCCGAGGCTCGAACCAGCGACCTTCTTGCTGTGAGGCGAACGTGCTATCCACTGCGCCACTTTGAGGCCCACGTAACTTTTTATAGACCAGTGAATTCGTTCCACTTTGAAAAAATTGTGGTTTCGCTCTAACTGTTCTGTTTAAATGAAATCATACAAAAATGCACAGTGTTTCCAGTTAATTTAAATTACAGGCTAATTTTCACAGAGAATATGTATACTATAACTACAGAAAGGATACACTGTGATTTCAGTTTAGTTATGCAGGTTATTAGACAGGTTATTCTGGTTGTTACCTCCTAATTACCCAAACATTACAGTTTGTTATTGTATATCTACACATACGTTCTTTATACTTATTCTATACTCATAAACGTACACCGTAAGTTCACTGTACTTCTGCGGTTCTCTGTGGGTTGTAATCTAAAGCGTTACCCTAGGCAATACTGCTATAAGTTTATTTTACAACCATACTGAAACATTATTAATTGTATTATAATTTAATATTAGTAAATACATTTTTATATCATATCCTCATAAGTGGCTGAGCCCCCTTAAACTAAAAACCCCTAAAATCACCCCTTTAGACAGCCAAACATAGCCCAAAACTAGGCTAGTCATCAAATATACAGAATAGACAGACTTCACATACAGTCAATCCTGTCAAGGTGAAAGTATTCAAAAGAATTAAACGACAAATTGTTGTTTGTGATACATTTGTTTTGAGTTGGCTTCCTCAAACTCGTAACATGTGAAATCAATATGCTGCATTATAGTGAAAAGAAAACATTCGTGTATTTCGATACTGCATTACAGAAACATTTTGTGTATTTAGAGTTTAAAAGTTGAACATCAGCGCCATCCTTAGACTAAATTAGGCTACGCAAGGACAGACACACAATTACTTATATTTATGAAAAACACAGGCGGTTCATTCCGCTGTGGCGACCCCAGATTAATAAAGGGACTAAGCCGAAAAGAGAATGAATAAATGAATGAAAAACACAATGATATATTGTGTGCTCCGTAGTATTCAAACCAAACCAGTAAACATGCATAAAGCACTAATACCATGGATGTTTTTGTTTGGTGTTGCATAGTGTTATGGAAATTCATTTATATACCTTTATATGCATTATAAAGTCTGTTCTTCTTTTATTTTTCTATGTATACATTACTGTGGAGAGGTAAGCATGATCGATCGTCCAATTAGGGGGGAGAGCATGTCCGGAGCCCGGCGGCTAGTCAGCGGGTCAATCAGAAGCAATGAATAACACCTGTTTGTTCTAGTGATTGGGCCGGAAAGACACCCTTCTTAAAGAGAGGAGAAGGAGCAGCCGGGAGAGAGGAGAGCACACACACACACACACACACACACACACACACACACACACACACACTCACACCCAGCTACACGGGGGGTGAAAGAAATATTAATAAAAATAACTTGTACTGCCGCCCCTGTCTTCTTCTTCCCACAACAAAGAACTATATTACAGTTACACAGTTAAGCTATGCGTGACCACTTTGGCGTCTGTTTATCATAAGACAAGATTGTACTCCATGTATGGTGACCTATGACCTGTACAGCCGGGTGGGAGATGAGATTGAAATATAGATGACCAAAAGTGAATTATGAGCATTAATATAACTGTGATGTGATTCATTCGCTACGTCACCTATGGCCTTGTGGGCTTTAGAGGGAAGAAACTAGATAAAAAGGGAACACACTCTTCTGTGAGTGTCGCCCTCTGCAGCAAACTGTGTTACTGTATGACTGTCTGACCTTCTTTGCAAAGAATAAAACTTTAAAAGACATCTTGACTTTGTCTTCTTTACCATTGAGAGAGCCTCCTTAAAGAAAATAGCCACAATAGCTACCTGCATAATTGTTGACATTCTCTATACACAGATGCTGATCTTAAACCTTCATCGCTATCAGTCGACTGGATACAGTTTCTATCAGCAGATTCAGACTGAGCGTAAATATAGCCAACAGCATTATTAATCTTTATGGTGTATCGTATTTCAAACGTACATCATAAAGTTAGCAAACAACTAATGTTCAGCCATTTACTTACATCTCGTATTTCATTTTTGCCCGTTGAAACTGAAGCTGCGCACTGCCGTTAACTCAACCCGGATGTCTGTTATTTTTAACAGTAATTTCCCGCCTTCTGATTTGATTGGCCGTTTAGTACTTTTGAAATTTAGGAGCGCAATCAAATCTCTTGCTGCGTCCCTCTTCGCATACTTATGCTACGCCCTAAACAGATGTACTTTTTATTTTGTGAAGGAAAAGTATATACTTTTGAGTGTGTCCGAAGAGTATGCAAGCTTTGGGACATACTACGTCCTCGTTAACAGATCGTTGTGTTGCTTAGTTATGAGCCCTGTCAATCATCAACACATCATCCACATTTCTGTCATATTTAATTTTCTACCATATTGGAGAAGCAGCAGCAGCAGGTTAATCAGCCATTCGTGAGTCTGTCATGCAGAGAAATCTCCTCAGGTCTTTGGATAAGATATGCATTCAGACGTATGCATCCAAATACGTCTTTATATAAGTTCATGTTGTTGTTGCAGATGAAATATAACACTGAAAACGCGATTTAAATATGTTCCAGTACACTAGATATTAATTAACAGTCATACAAACATCTTTACCGAAGTGTCCTTTTTGACGGTTGGTCTCGCGCGTCCACCATGTTGGTAGTTTATTTACACTTTTCACCCGCGACTCTGGATTGCCTGTATAGGGGAATTACCAACATACGTCACACGGGTTCAACCGCGCATACCGGTTGCAAAAAAAGACCGGATGCAATAGCAAACATGTCGTGTTGTGCGGTACGATGCCAAAATCAAAAGTCCAAAAATAGAAGACTTAAATTTGACCGTACACCACACTGCTTTTAATGTCAACTGCAGACGTCTTTGGCTAACAGCCATCAGAAGAGCTGAATGGAGTGAGGACCTCATTAAAAATGCTCGACTCTGCAGTTCTCATTTTATATGAGGTAAATCCACGCTATGCTGAATAACACACATTACTCGTTTCTGATAGCAGCAATGATTTTAGCAAAAACAGTTAAATATGGTTAATTAAACTGCAGACACTGAATGCTTAGAATGAAATGTACAAAGGTAAGTTCACATACCCTGCCGTACAGCTGCAGTTCGCTGTCAGAATGCAGGGGTTTTGCTTGATGATTACCCAGGCCTTGTACAGATCCGTCTTCCGTCCTTGTCTTTGGCCAGGCAGAACCTCGGGTTTTTAGCACTACAAAGTTTTGAATCTGGTAATCGTGGGACATTATTTCTTGCACATGACCACACAGAACAAAATTGTAGGCATCCAAAGACTTGTAGGCCTTTAACTTCCCTCCTGTAAAATCCCTTGGAGTTTCAATGAGACAGTTGTATATTTCAGGCTGGATGCTTGGCCATTTCATCTTATCCAATATCCATTGGGAGGGTGCTATCGCAAATGGACCTGTCAGATGAACGCCGCTCACTTTACCGTTAATTTTGGCAAATAACTGTGCTTATTACTGGGTGACAAGCTGTTATAATACGCTGAAAGCATTATGTAAATAAAATGTAATCAATATAACTTATCTCTAATACAACAACAAACTCTGTACCGCATCGGATGTCATTCCCTGTTTACAAACCGGTAATTGGTCTATACATCTGTTTGTTCCTGTATTGAACATTGCTTGCCTGACTACTCTTAATAAGCCTGCGTTTGGATCCGCACTCCTTTGTCAGCGTCCGCTTCACATTACAGTCTTGATCACATACGTATTTGGAATGTTGATCTATAAGTTTTAAGGTTGTTTTTTTTGCAGTGTTACTTGTATTATTATTATTATGAGTGTATAACATTTCATAAAATGTTGCAACAAAATTAGATATTAATTTTGGGTCCACTATAAAACCAATCTGAAGTTTGTTTAAAGCAGAAAAATCACCATTTTGCCTTTCAAAATACTAAGAATACGATTGACTTTTTTCTAACCACTTTTTTCAAGAGTTCACACTTAGCTGATGATTGATTATAAAGCTTGTTTGGCATGCTGTCCCGGGAGAGAGCCCTGAGCTCATAGATCCTCGAGCCCGGGGCTCCTTCCCGTTTGCGAGAGGGGAGTTTGAGCTCAGGTAGATCTTGAGAACTCCCCTGCTGTAGTAGCTAATGAACAGACAGTGATTGCTCTTGAGATGACTACTTACTAGGAGCACGTCTATGATGCCGATTTGGATTAGTCAATTAACTTAAGTTGCATGTTTTTGGACGGTGGGAGGAAACCGGGGACCCCGGTGGAAACCCACGTGAGCACGGGGAGAACGTTGGCAGAAACGTTGGCTGGCTTGGTAAGGACTAGAACCAGTGACGATCTTGCTGTGAGGCACCAGTGCTAACCACTGGGCCATTGTGCCATCCATCTAGGAAAGGAGGAGTAGGGGTGGAAGGGGGGATTCTTCAAAACAAAGATGGCTGTGATATGAAACTTAGGGTATTTATAGTATCTTAGGAATCGACTTATTGGTGAATAATGAATTGGATAATGCGGGACCAGCCTCAACAATCATAAGCACGTGATCCTCTCGAAATTAGTTTATAAATAAACTTCACTTTGTGACCTTATAGAGACACCTTTAGCTTTGTATTAATAAATTTGTTCTAATTTCCATTGTAATTTTATTAAAAGATTTATTATCTTGTTCACTTTCTACTTGCTTGTCATATATATATTTATATATATAATATTTTGAATTATAACATTTTCTCTTTTTTTTGGTCTTGACTATTTCCTTGCTTCTCGAAATGGCAAATTTTCTAATTTCATAATTTCCCAATTTATTCCATATAAGCCTGATGTTCTGGCATTATTATAACATTCATTCATTCATTCATTTTCCTTTCGGCTTAGTCCCTTTATTAATCTGGGGTCGCCACAGCGGAATGAACCGCCAACTTATCCAGCATATGTTTTACGCAGCGGATGCCCTTCCAGCTGCAACCCATCTCTGGGTAACATCCACACACACTCATTCACTACAGACAATTTAGCTTACCCAATTCACCTATAGCGCATATTTTTGGACTGGGGGGGGACCGGAGCACCCGGAGGAAACCCACACGAACACAGGGAGAACATGCAAACTCCACACAGAAATGCCAACTGACCCAGCCGAGTCTCGAACCAGCGACCTTCTTGCTGTGAGGCGATTGTGCTACCCACTGCGCCACCGTGCAGCCATTATTAAAACATCTTTATTACAATTTTAACTTTATTCTTAAATTGAATATCTTCAATAAGTGAACTCCTCAACTGGAATGAATTGGATCCTCGAGTTCTTGTATCCCCAAGACTGATAACTATATGGATCATTTTATGATCACTAAAAACTGAGGGCACTATATTAGTTTCTTGGACTTGATTACCAAGTTCCTCAGATGTTAACCAAAGGTCAATTCTAGATTGTAATGATCTATCCTTATTACTCCAAGTAATGTCTATCCATTCATCTCGACAATTTAATTGGGCACATAAATGAAATATATCAGTATTTTTAGACTGTTAATTGATACGGGGAGGAAAACAATCCAAATAAGGATCATTAATAGTATTCCAATCACCACCTAAAATCAACTGTGCATTTGGGTATTGTCACGCCTCTGTCACATGAAGGCACAGGGACACGGGAATTATCAAACATACACGGATTTATTAACAGAACTCACTGGAAACACTGGAACATCGACACACAGGCAACATGGGGTGAAGACAACATGGAAGGACAATCAATACCGGACGCTGGACTGAACAAAACACAGGACTTAAATACACAAGGTCTAATGGAACTGATAATACACAGGGGAGGAACACAGGTGAAACTAATGAACATCAACACATGGCGGGAAAACAGAACAAAGGAGTCACATGATGACAACAGAAGCACAAGTAACACAACAACAGAACCTGACAGGTTCATATCCTAAAGAAATCCAGAATTCCTTCTCTAAACTTTTGTAATAACAACCTGTTTTTTAGGATGTAATTGTCACCATAAATATTCCCCATAATTAAAACACTGCTTTCCTCTTTTACGACCAAAATCAGCCATCTACCACAAGAATGAGCTTTACTTTTGAAGATTTCCCTGTAAGGAATGGTGCTTTTATTATCAATTTCAATGGTATTGACTAAAAGGTTATCAGTATGATGGTGAAAAACTGTACATTTCTAGTCAAACCTTCCTTCTGCAATCTTATACCAAAAATGGAAATAAGGGCAGTATTAATAGCTCTAAATGTAGGAGAGCGTTGCTGTTATGTGATTGTATTGTATTGCAATATGGAGCAATTAAGTGTTGCTGTTAAATCAAAAGTAATTCACAAATACTTGAAAATGAAATGGTTTAATTACAATAATTCTCTGTTACAACTGAATTAGTTACAAAAGCCCAAAAGCTGAGACATGAGACAAACTGACCAATCAACATGTGACCACATCGTAAAACCCCCAAAGTCCACTCACCAGGCCCTGATCTTATCAGTATCTGCCTTTGCAATCTGTATGGATGCAATCTGTTCTTGGTGAAAAAGCCATGTTTTGCCATATAAACAAATGCATTTGATCATTTTCATTCTTACATCCCTTTATAATTCCCTTTCCAAACCGCGACCCCAGCTGAATTATTACTCCCGTATGCCAACCAGATATCATTACCCCATTGATTTTTCCAAAAAACTAAATCAGAAGTTACTGCATGAGATTCCTGGAAAAAATAACAGTCAGCCTTAAATCACGAATGCCCTTAACATTGAACGAATATATACATAAAGACATAAACTCTTAATAAAATACTGAAGTCAAATGTTTTCCACTTACCCAAGATCATTTGCATAAATATTCTTATTGTATGAAATAATGTCAGGTCTACCCTTTTTTTAGGTTACTAAAATTAGGCTCAAGGTTACTAAATAAGATTTAAAATTAGGTTACTAAATACTAAATAATAAAGTTACTAAATAAGGCTCAAGTTAAAGACTTTACCCAAGTGGCACTCACTGCAGAGCCACATGGGCAGAGCTGAGACTAAAACTCTTATAAAGCAAGTGTAGGCTGTGTTATTACATGATATTACATTTTACTTTCAACCCAATTAGAAAGGATTATCTTTATTACCTTATCTTTGTTATCTTAGTTACTACAAGATCAGATTCAGCATAAGCAGACGGAGAGCCACCCCTGGTGTACGAGCCATCGCCACCTAGAGCGACAGAGCGGAGATGCACCGAGATGGAGGAGCTCAATTCACCGTCTGACCAGGTGCGTGAGCCAGCAACATCGCCAAAAGGGGGAGTCCTGGCAGACTTCCGCGAGGATGGCGAAAATGCCGCCCACCCCCCCTCTACAGATGGGCAGCTGCTGGACACTGGGAAGTTACTCACAGACTTCTGGAGCGAAGTCATGTCCCTTCCGCTGTTTAAGTACAGCCATTATATTCTTCCATGTCAACTGTTTCCAGACAGTTTTTTAATTCTAGCTCCCCATGATACCCCCAGCTCCAGAGTCGTGAGTAGCTTCCCACGGTCTCTCAGAACTGCAGCCAGTTAGCCAGCTCCAGCACTGCTGCAGTTAGCCAGCCCCCCAGCTTGCCCTCAAGCTCCAGATATGGAGCTCGCTTTTGGGTGCTGCCTGCCAGCGTCGCCCTCTGGAGGGTGTCGCCCAGCGTCAGCTCCTCCAGCCTCTTAGCTGCGAACTCCACCTAGGCCATTCGACCCTAGGGCTCCGCGTTGGCTCCCTCTTCTCCGTTGTAGGCTGTCTGCCCACCAGCTCTGTCAGGCTCCCTCGTCCCTCCGACTCCGCCTTGGTCAGTCATCGCCCTTCCTACACTTCTGGACTCCACTCCTTTGGCTGCACCTCGTCGCACCGTCCTACCGGCTGCATTGAGCTCCTCCTTCCCTCCAGCTACGCCTTGGTCCTCTGTCGCTCTGGCTCCGCCACGGGCTTCCGGAACCCCGCCGTCGCCTTGCTCTGGTGAGCCGCCTGCTTCACCCCGGCCCTCAGGGACCTCGGCGTCACCTTCACCCTATGGCTCTCCGTCCCCTCCTTGGGCTCCACCGCCATCAGCGGCGTCTCCCTCGGTCAGCCCCCTGGAGTCGGCAGCCACTCCTCCTCCATGGTCCCTCCATTCCTCGACTCCGCCCGGGGCCGTCCTTCTGGCTGTGTCCTGGGTCTTCCTGCTCCAGCTCCCTTCCTGGTTCCTCCCTCCTGAAACTTCTTCCTAATTCCTCATCCCAAGACTCCTCCCTGGCACCCTCCCTATTATTGTTGTTGTTTTGTACTGTCAGGGTTCTGTTGTGTTCCATGTGTTTTTGTTGATGTCATGTGATTCCTTTGTTCTGTTTTCCCGCCGTTTTCTATGTTCATTTGTATCACCTGTGTCATCCCCTGTATGTAATCAGTTTAATTTCGTCCCTTGTATTTATACCCCTCTGTTTCTTTCATTCTTGGTCCGGTATTGTAGTGTCATTGCATTGCTGTAGTGTCTATGCGTCAGTGTATTGTCCATGCTGTCGTCACCCCATGTCCTCCCAGTTTCCTGTTTCTTCCATTGCCTGTGTTTGTCGTAAGTGTTTGTTAATAAATTCGTGTTTCATTTCATCCCGTGTTCTCGTGCCTTCATGTCCCTCAACCCGAGCGTGATACGATGTGACTATTTTCAGTTTCATAAGGGACCTTTTACAGCATCGATAATGTAGATTTTTATTTAGTTTATTAACAAAACAACAGTAAATAGCGCTATTCCGCCTAGCCTGCTTTACTGAGGTGAAGTTAGTTTTATATTCACATCTCATTGGTTCATTTTTGAACAATGACAACCTGTGACGCACTCCCTATATTGTTTACCATGCTACTTTGAATATTGGGTCTGAAATAGCATGTAAGTATGGCTTAGCATATGGCCTGCTAAGCATAGTCGCTTTAGGACAAAGCGCATGACAGTGCGAGACCAGCGATCCTTGCATGTATGAAATATTGCACATTATGACAAGTTTTGCTTGCTACACAACTGAAA
>CAIGQW010052060.1:0-11394 GCA_903798125.1 Danio choprae
TTTCCCCCACAAGTCCAAACATGCGCTATAGGCGAATTGGACAAGCTAAATTGGCCATAGTGTATGTGTGTGAATGAGTGTGTGTGGGTGTTTCTCAGTGATGGGTTGCGGCTGGAAGGTAAAACATATGCTGGATAAGTTGGCGGTTCATTACGCTGTGATTAATAAAGGGACTAAGCCGAAAAGAAAATGAATGAATTAATTATATTACGTTTTAAAGACAATTCTTGTGATGCAAAGCTGAATATCAGCATTATTATTTGTGGTGTGTGTTGTATTATTTAAAAGAGCAGCATTTACTTTAAACAAATCTGCTGGAGCAAATAGGCTACATACGGTCACATTTGATCCACTTATTACACCTTTATTGGCCATATTGTCAGGCACATTTGCAGATAGTTTAGCTCATGGCTTTCATGTTTGGAAATAATCAATTAATTTAAAAGAATTTTGTGTAATAACGTGAAAAAAACTTACGTCTTCCTCCTCTCCGCAAGAGGGCGGCTTTCTATACTCGTCATAAAGAATGACGGAACTCTCGCGATATTACAGCACCTCTCCTGCTTTCTTCCTTTTCCGGTAGTCTCTGAAGATGGTAGGTTCATGTCCTTATTTGTGAACAGCTAAATCACAATAATCCAAAGCAATCCGTTGTATATACAATGCGAATCAGAACAGAAAACACGATTGAGATGTATTTAAGAATTAATGGATGTTACCCAGGCCATTATTTTGTGCCTGGGTTGAAAGATTAGATGGATGTTCGTACGATTAGCAGCGTCAGTCTTGAGCTGGATTTCTCAGTCCGGCATGATGAACCCGTAGTACTTTGTTTTAGAGTGGCATTATCAAGTATCGCGCTTTAACGTGTTTAGCCCTTTATTTGCTGTTAAAATAGCGTTGAGAGTCCCGGTGAGGTCCCCGAGTAGCGGCTAACAGTGGTTGTGTTTCCCGCAGGCGGACACTGAGCAGAAGAAGAAGCGTACCTTCAGGAAATTCACCTACAGAGGTGTGGACCTGGACCAGCTGCTGGACATGTCCTAGTGAGTAAAAAAAAATAAAAACCTTTCGCTCCACATTGGCAAAGTTTTCTGTAATCTTATTTTTTTTATTACCACAGTCATACGCGAAGCATTTCAAAGTATACTTCGACGCATGCGCAGTAGGTCATTGTGGGACTAATATTTCTTTCATAAATGTTTAGCGAAGACATGTTAAGGTGCATCTTCTCATTGCCAAGGCGTGTAAAATTGTCGTCTTGCTGATAAGCAAATTGCTGCAAAAAGTTAAATAAGTATTCGTTTTCATAATTTGCTCGCTATAAATTCATAACTTGTAGCTTCTTGTTTTTGAAGGGTGTTAAAAACCTTCAGCCACTGACCTCCAGAGTGAGTTTTTTTTCACCATTATGGATGTCAGTGGCTACCGGTGTCCAACATTTTTCAAAATATCACCTTTCATGTTTAAACCGAGTAAAAGAACTCCTAAAAGTTTGGTGTAACTTGAATGTGAGTAGATGTAGATTTTTGGGGTGCACTATCACTTCAAGTATGCACCGTGCGCAATATGCTGACCCTCTCATACATGCAAGTAGTTGTAAATGAAACTGGAACAACTGACTTTAAATAAGCGATTGCCGGAATAATCAGCAAAAAGGAATCAGTTTGTTTGTAAACTTTAGGCTGTGCTCTTCCTTATAACCAGTGCTAAGTAAGCTTGATGAAGTGCAGTGTTCATTTCATCAATGAGAATGACTTGATGGGTCTGCTGCGCCAATAACGTGAATGAAAATGTTTGCTCCGACCCACTTATCTACTGAACAGCGCAATGCAGAGGTTTATAACAAATTAATGTCGGTTAGTTTTCATTTATTATTTTAGTCTTGTTTTATAGACAATGCGCTGTTCATTCATTAGCTGAGCAGATCAGAGTGTGCACATTCACAGATTTCAGTCACGTTATGATTACAGAGGACCTGTCAAGTTTGTTGGTAAAGCTATAGCCAAAGAACATTTTTCGGCGACTAAATCAACACTCACATGGAAATGATGTAGAGCTCAATGAAATGAGAAGTGTAGACTATCACAGGTGGTTATTTTAATGCGTGTCGACGGACCACTTGTTCACTGAAGGTGTATGTTAAAGGGATAGTTCACCCAAAAATGAAAATTTCCCATTCATTTAATTGTCAGTAAAGCATTAAAGAAGATTTTTAGCCGAGTCTGTGCTCCATGCTGATTCATATGATGGCAGTGAGTGGAGATGGGTTTTTCAGATTAAATATAAATAATTCGAGTCAATAGGCATGGTTTCTGATGACACAGAGGTCTCGTGAAGCAAAAAGATCAGTGTGTGTAAGAAATTTAACATTATTTATAAGATGTTTAGCTTTAATCCACAGCCTTGTCAAACATATATCTGCCATTTGTAAATGAAGTCAGTTTGTAGTCCTGTCGCTCTGATGACGAAAGAGCTGTTGGTGTAAACAATATTTTATAGTGATTGCCGCATCCAGGATAAGCACAGGTACAGACCATTAGCGAACTCGCACTCTTAGTTGTCTTGTCAACAAACCTCGTCATTGTTCCTCTACACTCGGAGGACACTTTCGCCATCAGAGCGACAGGACTACAAACTGACTTCACTTACAAATGGCGGATATGTTTGAGGAGGCTGTGGATTGAAGCTGCTAATCTTGTAAATATTGTTTAATTTCTTACACGGGCTAATAGTTAGTTTCACAAGACCTCAGTTTGTCATCCGGAGCCACAGCTATTGATTTGGACTGGTTTATTTTAAATCTGAAAGCCATCCTCTTTCTCTGCCATTACACAAGTGGACCACGGATTCAGCTAAAAATCTTTAGAAAGTCACCTTCATCTTGGATGACCCGTGTGTTTGGTTAAGTATCCCTTTACATATCAAGTGGAAATGCGTGTGATCTGATGCTGCTTGCACCTTATTCAGCATTTTGAAGGACTTGCTTTAAATGCCAGACCACCAAATAAGATGATACTAAATTGCAGTGAACTGTAAAACAGTTTTGCTACACATTTGCTACAGTGTGGTTTAATAATTGGTTTGCAATGTAAAGGAGCACAACAGCTATTTTTTGGGGGGGGGGTTCTTGCCAGTTTAAGTTACAGATGTGTTGAATGAAGACTGACAAAGCTTGTGTGTTGATGTTGTTCCTCAGTGAGCAGCTGATGCAGCTGTATAGCGCCAGGCAGAGGAGGAGGCTGAACCGCGGCCTCAGGAGGAAGCAGCAGTCTCTCCTTAAACGCCTCCGCAAGGCCAAGAAGGAGGCGCCACCCATGGAGAAGCCAGAGGTGGTCAAAACTCACCTGAGAGACATGGTCATCCTGCCAGAGATGGTGGGCTCCATGGTCGGCGTGTACAACGGCAAGACCTTCAACCAAGTGGAAATCAAGGTGGGGTTGAGTCAGGCACCGGTGATGTCAAATGGTTTTTAGCATTGAGTGTCGGTGCTGCTCTTTGTGGCTTCATGGAGTAAAAATATCTCAAAACTAAGCCATTAAATATGGAAAATATTGAGTAATGTCTAAATTAGCAGTCCTATTTTTTTAAGTTCTCATTAACAAGACCCAACCGAGTGCAGTTAATGATCTGTTATTTCCGTTTGTCTCTTTTCAGCCTGAAATGATTGGTCATTACCTTGGAGAGTTCTCCATCACATACAAGCCTGTTAAGCACGGTCGTCCTGGTATTGGAGCCACTCATTCTTCCCGCTTCATTCCTCTGAAGTAAAAAGTCAATGAGTATGTAAATAAAGGCCTCCAAGAGAGCCTCTGCTTTTGAGTCTTTTCTTTCTGCTTCCCTTATTTATTTAAAATGCTGGAAATAGTTAAATATTTATCCAGTTTATTCTTTTTAATACAGCCTACGTCAATTAAACCAAAGTACAACTTATTGATTCATGTTTGGTGTGGTTTTAGTCATTCATATTTAGGAGTAAGTTTAAGGGTGCTTTCACACCTAAATGTTAGTTTCAGAACCTGGCACATTTGCCCCCTTTTGTTTGTTTGGGCTTGTGTGAAACCTGCAATCGTGCCGTCTTCTGCTTCAAAACAGTTGGTCCAAAATGGCCTGAATGAGGTGGTCTCAGTTCGGTTGTAGTGAGAAAGTCTGGTCCAACTAACATATGTCAGTGTATTATGGCTATAAGAAGAGAGAATGATGAGTAGGGCAAGATATCATTCCTAGTGGTAAAGCGTTTTAAAGTAAAAGCAATGTCTAACTGAACTAATATATATATATATATTATATATATATATATATATATATATATATATATATAAAATTAACTTTTTGTTTAACTTCTGATATAAAATAGATTTATTTTACAACCTTTGACAATTGAAATGTGGCTGTGAGAAATTCCTACCTGATAGATATATATATATATATGGTGATAATGTCTGGGTGTCACCATTCAAAATGAAAGCGCACCTTTACGCTTGTCTAAATTATCATAAATCCAAGATGAATTAAAATATGACAGCTGAGTGAAATCCCAGAAAATAAACCAAACTAACCAATGTGAGGGGAGTTTACTTGACTTGCTGTTATGGTTTTAGAAACTTTGCCATGTGAAAGCGAACCGCACCAAAAACAAAAAGCAAGATTGTAACCGCCTATAGGCATGAAAGGGCCTAATTAAAATGATATAAATTATAATTATAATAATTATAGGCCTAAATTAAGATCTTTATTGTTTGTCAGCATTTTTCATAATTTTCTTGATTAAACAGATGCAGCGTGCTTCAAATATGATCAGATTATTACATTTATTTAGGTTAAATAAGAAACCTTAGCCATGCTTGATGTTTTACCTGAAATTGGTTTACATGGAAGTTCTGCACATTATGCAACAATAGATACAACATTAAAGACCTTGACCAGAAATGACCGTTTTGTCCTTTAACCTCTAGTCACACTAATATGTAAGAACATGAGTCAAGTAGATGGTTTTTATTTGAAACAGCCACCATGTCTGACAGCATTTCAGCAACAGGGCTGGAGTCATTTAAACGTAAAAACACAACTAATGAAAGTTTCAAATAAAACTTCACCAGCGACGGGAAGAACATTCCACCAGTCAGCGTGATAACTGATGGACATCAGCTGATGTAGTCAAATAAAATGAAAAAAACTGGCTGAAATTAATACAAAATATTAATCTATTACATTAAACGGCAGCAGAATTGCAGTGGCTTATTTAAAAAAATAATAATATTCACCACTTATGTGATGTACGACATTTTCAGCCCCAAAATTGTACATCATATGGCATATATATATATATATATATATAAATAATATCCCATGGTAGAAATAAATATCTATTTGAATGGACTGGTAATGTCTGGGGGCCCCACAGTGGCGCAGTGGGTAGCACGATCGCCTCACAGCAAGACGGTCGCTGGTTCGAGCCTCGGCTGGGTCAGTTGGCATTTCTGTGTGGAGTTTGCATGTTCTCTCCCTGTTGGCGTGGGTTTCCTCCGGGTGCTCCGGTTTACCACACAAGTCCGAAGACATGCGGTATAGGTGAATTGGGTAGACTAAATTGTCCGTAGTGTATGAGTGTGAATGATTGTGTGTGGATGTTTCCCAGTGATGGGTTGTGGCTGGAAGGGCATTCGCTGCGTAAAACATATGCTGGATAAGTTGGCGGTTCATTCTGCTGTGGCGACCCCAGATTAATAAAGGGACTAAGCCGAAATGAAAATGAATGAATGGTAATGTCTGTTACTGAAAATAAGACAACCTCTAGTGATCCTCCTGCTCCACAACTGGAAATATTAAAGTAAACCCCCCATGCTTTTGGACAAACTTTCTTCTGAACTGATTTAAATCACCTGGTAAAAATCCAGTGACCTCCAATGTTCAAAAAGCTCCATTAAACTTGTCCTATCAAACAAGCCCAATGCTTTAATACCAGCACATGTATATTGGAAAAGCAGTTATTTCTTGCCCTTAGATTTGATGTCCGCCGCTGCCGGGGCCTCTGTCCCAGTATTGATGGTTTTTGGTGCAGTTGTGGGTCTTAGCAAGTCAGGTTGAGATTTGGAGGGCGATTTAGGGGCAGTTTTTGGTCTGGATGTGTCCTCTGGAGATTTGGTGTTGGTCTTTGTGGGGGCTGCTTCCTGTTTGGGTTTTGAGGCAGTTGCTGGTTGCCACAAGAAGAATTCATGCAACAGAGTGTTGACTACGTCAGGACACTCCATCATGACCATGTGGCTTCCATCATCAAGAACCTTCAGGAACCCCAGCAAGAGGATCTACGAGGTGAGAACAACAGAAACAAAAGTCATTGGTGTGTGTGTGTGTGTGTGTACTGATTTATTACAAAGACATACATTTGCATAATAGCATGTTAACAAGCTCAATTGGACCTTCAAAATTTGCAATGTTTCCTGTGAGAGTTGGGTTTAGGGGTGGGGTCGTATAATAAGGTATTTTTAATTTATAAAATACATTACACCTATGGACAGTCCTCATAAACCACCAACAGCAACGTGTGCGAGACCCTCACATCCATGCAAAATAAAGCGGAAAAAACAAAGGTTGTTTTGGTAGTCGTCAAAGTTCGTTTGCTCGAGTTTGTATTGGTCAACCTGAGGGCTTTCATATTAATTTAATATCATCCTTAAACGGTTTGCTATTAGAAAATGAGGTCCAATATTCGTTTCAGTTGAAAGTACTGAAATACAAGTCTCAGCAACTTCACTCACACGACATTTTGATGTATTTGTGGTGGGAAATTATTATGTTGTTCATGGAATAAACATTATTTTAAATGTATATTTTAAGTTTGACTTAAATGTGTATTTTTAACAAGCAAACGTTAAGAGGGGTGTTAAAGAATAATGTGGCTGGGCTTATATAAAATGTTCTTTTATCAAGGTATACGATATCATCAATATATTGACCTTAAGCTGCAAACAATTATTTTAACAGCTATAATAACAAAAACGACTTGGTGTGCTGCATTACTTTACATATATTTTCAGAGTAAACGAAGGTTTCAACCAAATTAAAATGTAAAGGGATCATAAAGTAACACTTTACAATAAAGTCTCAGTAAATTCTGACCATTTGCTTCAGCGTTTGGACCCACGGTTCTTCTCTGTTGACGTCAGTTTGACAGCTTCAGACACAATTTACAATACTTTTGTTAGCGCACATTGTTCATCTTTATGTAAACATCTTGCTCTGATTATTTGCTCACCTAAAGAGTAGCAATGTCATCCATTCATTTTCTTTTCGGCTTAGTCCCTTTATTAATCTGGGGTCGCTACAGCGGAATGAACCGCCAACTTATCCAGCATACAATTATTATGACAATTTAGCTTACCCAATTCACCTATAGCGCATGTCTTTGGACTGTGGGGGAAACCGGAGCGACCCACGCGAACACGGGGAGAACATGCAAACTCCACATAGAAATGCCAACTGACCCAGCCGAGGCTCGAACCAGCAACCTTTTTGCTGTGAGGCGATTGTGTTACCTACTGCGCCACCGCGTCGCCCAAATGTCAATGTGCTCTAACAAAATAAACATTGTAAATGTAAGTTTTTGACTCTTCTAAAGCATAAACATACCATAATATGTTCGCAGATATTTAAGAAACATGCTAAATGAACATACTTGTTTATCTGAAAAACAATGCTAAAGTCAGATATTCTGCTTTAAAAGTGTGCGTTACGTGCCGGAACGTCTGTCTTTGTTTTGGTTATTTGATCCCGCCCACTGCCACTTTAGCCAATTATATTTCAGCACCCCGGGTTGCCTTGTTGGGAAACCGCATTTTTCATTGATTCAGTCAAGAAGGCTCACAAAGTATGCGTCCGCGACCGAAATGCAACGTCCGGTGGACAGTAACAGACCCCGAAATAAGATGCCGATTCAGAGTTCCACATGAGGTTATTAATGAGCAAATAATATAAACGTTACGTAAACATTAGGTGAGCAGGTTACATTGTAACCCCGTGTCCTAACAACACGCTACATGATGAGATACGCAGTGATAAACAATTTGGCTGTTTGCACCAGACGAAACATGACAGAAATTTAAATACAGCCATTCAGAAGCACAGAATATGCACTCACTCACGAAATGGTAAGGTTTATGATCTAATTAATACATATTAAACCTCTTTAACATTATTAAATGTAGATGCTGAATCACTGGTATTAGCTGGTTTTGAGTCACAGTTCTAAACCTCAATTTCTAACGGTTTATTTTATTAAGATCTGAGGTGAACTCTCTGCTGCTGCTTTCAGTGGTACGGCAATAAATGTCATGTAAAATGGCATTCAAACTTACATTGTTAGCATTTAACACTGAATAAAGCACATGAGGTGTACCTGAGGTGATCATTGTCAGTTTTTTGTTGTTCAGTAGCAAGAAATAGAAGCCGTTTCTGATATATCAATTCAAGGTGTTGGTTAGAACAAAAACTCCTTTTAATATGGAGAATATTTCTTCTATCGCGTGTCGTTGCTTTTATATCAAACGCGTTTTAAATCAGCCTTTAGACTCGATCGTCAGACTCGCTGCTGTTGGTCCTCAATCTGGCAACCTGCGCTTGCATATGTTTTGATCCAAGGAATGCAATACCTAGTTCAACCACTGGGCGTCAAACTTACATACTGCACCTTTAAGACCGGCTTCATGGTCCAGGGTCACATATATAAATTATAGAAAAACAAACAAAATTGAAATGTCTTGAAGGGGACCTATTATGCCCCCTATTATAAGATGTAAAATAATTCTCTGATGCCCCTAGAGTGTGTATTTGAAGTTTCAGCCCAAAATACCACACAAATAATGTTTTAAAACTCTTTGAAACCTGCCCCTTTAAGGCTTTGATCCTAATCGTGCCATTTTAGTGACTGTCTCTTTAAATTCAAATGAGATTGTGCTCTTTTCAAAAGAGGGCGGAGCTACAAATGCCTATGCGTCAGCATAGTGGCAGATTCCAAAACAAGAGTAAGGTCCTATGTTAATGAGGGAGAGATCATCACTAATGGGTGGGGCTTTCCCTCTTTTGATGACACGTACAAAGGGAGATTGTTAATAAAAGTGTTTCTGCAGACTTTATCAAGTGTGGTTATAAAATATAAAATTAATACCATTAGAAGCTGGTTATATTCACAGACTGTAGCCACACAACTGTGTTTATTTTTGCATAATAGGTCTCCTTTAAAACGCAGGAGGAGGGCCTTTAGATGAGGTCTTGGACTGTCCTTCACTGTACCTCTGCCATGCGCTGGTCCTCTTGAACTGGTACAAACTTGTCATACATGCCGTGAACCAGCAGAACAGGCACTGTGATTTCAGCATGGTAAACCTCATCACCCTCCGGCCAGTACTGTCCACTCATCATGGACCTCAGAACGAAGGAAGACACGTTGAAGGCATTGTTCTCTTTCAGTAATTTCTTTTCCCTTGTTCCCTGATGGGCAAATCCAGCCCTTAAAGATGGGGGAAAATGCATCTTCGTTAGTACAAACTAATAAGTTAAATGGACAAGGTGGTTGACAAAACATGGTTACTCATATTTGTACTGGAAAAGGGCAAGGCATGGATAAATGTGTCCTGTAAACCATTATTCTTACATGAGGAAGCTCCAGGTGAGGCACGGGGACAGAAAATTAAGGACACATGTGGGCAAGTTGAAGACAGAGCAGAGACTGGGCTCGAGTGCTGTGGGACCGCCGCCATTTATCATCACGAGTTTATGAACCTGTTCTGGATATTCATGAGCCAGGAAGGTACAAAATGAGACTCTGTTCAAAGACAGAAAATGCTGCGATTATTGGGGGAAATTGTGAAGCGTTCACAGGGATCTTACACCTTTTCCAAAGTCAGATTTAAGCACTTTTCAAACACTTTCCACACTTTAAAAAACACAATGAATTTGTGTTGGGACAACATGAATAAATTAAGTTAGCTTATTAGTTTTTTCACAAATGTAAGTGGGTTGAACATAAAACAATTAGGTTGTCCCAAAAAATACTCAAGAATTGTGGTGGTTCAGCTCATTTGACTCACAGCACAAATACTATAGTATTCTATATTATAGTATTTGTGCTGTAAGTATAAAGTATTACATACACTCACCGGCCACTATATTAGGTACACCTGTCCAACTGCTCGTTAACGCAAATTCCTAATCAGCCAATCACATGGCAGCAACTCAATGCATTTAGGCATGTAGACATGGTCAAGACGATCTGCTGCAGTTCAAACCGAGCTTCAGAATGAGGAAGAAAGGTGATTTAGGTGACTTTGAACATGGCATGATTGTTGGTGCCAGGCGGGCTGGTCTGAGTATTTCAGAAACTGCTGATCTACAAAGATTTCCGCAGAACCATCTCTAGGGTTTACAGAGAATGGTCTGATAAAGAGAAAATATCCAGTGAGCGGCAGTTCTGTGGGTGCAAATGCCTTGTTGATGCCAGAGGTCAGAGGACAATGGCCAGACTGGTTACAGCTGATAGAAAGACAACGGTAACTCAAATAACCACTCGTTACAACTGAGGAATGCAGAAGAGCATCTCTTAACACACAACACATCCAACCTTGAGGCGGATAGGCTACAGCAGCAGAAGACCACACTGGGTGCCACTCCTGTCAGCTAAGAACCAGAAACTGAGGCTACAATTCACACAGGCTCACCAAAATTGGACAATAGAAGATTGGAAAAACGTTGCCTGGTCTGATGAGTCTCGATTTCTGCTGCGACATTCAGATGGTAGGGTCAGAATTTGGCGTCAACATTATGAAAGCATGGATCCATCTTGCCTTGTATCAACGGTTCAGGCTGATGGTGTAATGGTGGGGGGGATATTTTATGGGCACACTTTGGGTCCATTAGTACCAATTGAGCATCATGTCAATGCCACAGCCTACCTGAGTATAGTTGCTGACCATGTCCATCCCTTTATGACCACAGTGTACCCATCTTCTGATGGCTACTTGCAGCAGGATAACGCGTTATGTCATAAAGTGCGAATCATCAGACTTATTTCTTGAACATGACAATGAGTTCACTGTACTCAAATGGTCTCCACAGTCACCAGATCTCAATCCAATAGAGCACCTTTGGGATGTGGTGGAACGGGAGATTCGCATCATGGATGTGCAGCCGACAAATCTGCAGCAACTGTGTGATGCTATCATGTCAATATGGACCAAAATTTCTGAAGAATATTTCCAGTACCTTGTTGAATCTATGCCACGAAGGATTAAGGCAGTTCTAAAGGCAAGAGGGGGTCCAACCCCGTACTACTAACGTGTACCTAATAAAGTGGCCGGTAAATGTATATGTTTGCCCCAAGCCCTACATTGAACTACTGTTATG
>CAIGQW010052066.1:0-14265 GCA_903798125.1 Danio choprae
TATATATATATATATATATATATTCTACTTTGGTTTACACACATTTGATGAAGCAATTTTTTATATTTATTTATTTTTATAAATATTTATTTACTTATATTTATAGTTTATATAGAGGCCAAACCATACCATTTTTAATTTAAAATGCTATTATTTACATTTTGAATAACATCAATTTGTCCTTTGTGAGAATAATCCATTTATTTCTGATGTAACAAACATCACTCGGATAGACTTAGAAAATAAAAAGTAGCGTTTAAATAATATATTTTTTAATTTATGTATGTTTTGATGTCTTTATAACCATAAAAATGCATTATTAGAATCCCATTATAACCATCAGACTATTACAATGCATAGTCAAACAATGCATAGAGTTCATTTCTCTGCATCGTCTTCTGGTGAAACCCAGCTTGTGTATCTCCTCTGGGTGACTGCCATGGTCTATTTATCATAATGAGTGATTAATGTTTGAAACTATCACAGATCAATTCACAAGAGCTACAAGATTGTAATAATCTAATGAAAAACACACAGTTGATTAGTTTTGATAGTCTGCTGGGTAGCAATCAAGCCTTGAGCAAGGATCAGTAAACCTCGGTCATAACTCAGAAGCTTGACATGTAAGGTGCATTACAAGGCCACTCAAAACCCTCTGTTGCAAAACCAAATGAATGAATAGCTAAGTATGAATACTAACATTTATAGGGTTTGACATTAAATCAGCCAACCTGCCAGAAGCACATGATTTCAGCAATAACATATTCACTCTACTGGCTATTTTGGTAGGATTCATTTTTTATAACAGTGCTCAAAATTAAAGAGGACGTATTATTATCCTTTTTACAAGATGTAGAATAAGTCTCTGATGTCCCTAGAGTGTGTATGTGAAGTTTCAGCCCAAAATACCCAATAAAAAAACTCTTTTAATCGGCCCCTTTTAGCCTTTGATCCTAATTGGGCCATTTTGGTGACTGTCGCTTTAAATTCAAATGAGATTGCGCTCTTTTAAAAGTAGGTGGAGCTACAAATGCTTATTTGAAAAATCCATTTTAACACATTTGAATCGGTTTTTAATCATTTTCATGCTTTGTTATTTTTTTTATACTTGTTCCTTTTATACTTGTTCCTGTTTATGTGAAGCACTTTGAATTACCATTGTGTGAAAAGTGCTAAATAAATAAAACTTGCCTTGCCTTAATTTATACTTTAACTATAGCATTGCCTTAACAGCCTAGCAACACATGAAAGCTAACTAAGCTAAATAAACAAACTAAATAAATACATACATCAAATGGGCGAACCAACAATTAAACAAACGAACGAACAAACAAACTAACAAAGGAACGGACATTTCTTAGCAACAAATGAAAATGTGGAAAAGCACTAGTCCTGGTGGGTGTTAAATATGAAATATAAAACATAACTAACTAACTAACTAACTAACTAACTAACTAACTAACTAACTAACTAACTAAATAAATAAACACACACATAAAATGAAGGTAGGAAAGAAGGAACAAATGAAGGAACGAACAAAGGAAGGAACAAAGTAATAAATGAACAAATAAACAAACAAAACAAACAAACTTTCCTTAGCAACAAAATTCTGGCCAATGAAAATGTGGAAAAGCACTAGACCCGGTGGATGTTAAATATAAAATATAAAACATAACTAACTAACTAACTAACTAACTAACTAACTAACTAAATAAATAAATAAACACACACACATAAAATGAAGGAAGGAAGGAAGAAAACAAACGGATAAACAATCAAACAAATGAATGAACGAATGAATGAACAAACAAATGAAAGAGTGAACGAACAAACAAACAAACAAACAAAATAACGAATGAATGAATGAACAAACAAAAGGAGCGAACAAACAAACATTTCTCAGCAACAAAATTGTCGCCAAATTGTGGAAAATGTGAAAAAGCACTAGACCCGGTGGATGTTAAATTTGAAATAAACATAACTAACATAAAACATAACTAACTAACTAAACACACACTTAAAATGAAGCAACAAACAAACGAATGAACGAATGAATGAACAAGTAAACGAAAGTGTGAATGAACGAACAAACAAGCGAATGAATGAATGAATGAACGAAAGAGTAAACGAATGTATGAACGAAAAAACAAACAAACAAACGAACAAATGAAAGAGCAAACGAACTAACGAACGAACAAACAAACATTTCTGAGCAACAAAATTGTGGCCAATGAAAATGTAATAGTCCCAGTGTATATATAGCATTAAAAAAATGGAAGCTAATTCAAAATACAATAAATCAAAATGATAAATACCACAATCAAATGCACACAATATTATCTTTAAACATCCTGAGCATCAGTTTCAACTTTACGAGCTTGAAAATCCCGAGGTGCCACACTTTGTTGCCTTTGTAAATGCTTTTCAAAGACGTTTTGTTGATTTGAGCTTGAGGGAAGGACTCTAATGCTTACACTGGGGTGGCGGAAACTCCATTAAGGCTGTTTTGTCAAGTGAAATTGATATTGCAGACTGGATCCAAAGCTCATCTGCAATTAAAAGCCATTCATCAAAAAAAAAAAAAAGTGGAAGCGGCGCAAGAACAAATGACATTCAATTTGCTGTTAGTACTGCGGTACATTACCAGAGTGGTGAAAATGTAGTGATAGTACTCGGTCATCATCCCCATCATCTGCGCCTGGAGGAAGAGGAGGGACGGGGACAACAAAAAAAAAAACACACACAATGAAAAAGGTCACTGTGTCATGTCAGAGTCATTTGCAATCATTGTGGAAGTCAGAACAAACAACGCACAACGTATGAGATTGAATTGAAATGACGGAACTATGAAGAGCTGCTGAACTCTGCTGAACTATTCAACTCTGCGTCTGTTTCTTGTATTTTATAGTACGGCAGCTAGTTTAGGAAAGCTCTAATAATGATGAGGGCCCTCAAAAGAAATGAAAATCTAGTAATCATCTGCCTGTTCCAATATATTATATTCAATATATAATATGTTTTATTTTTTCCCAGAAGCTCAAATTTCATCCATCCATCCATCCATCCATCCATCCATCCATCCATCATGTACTGTATGTAGAGACTCAATTCTATTGGTTTTAATAATTTTAACATGTGTAAATGTAATTAAATTATTTATTTATTTATTTGGTCAAGGATGATACTAAAGCAGATTGTATTGCTTGTATTACATTTAATTTATTTTTATTTAACAAATTTTTTCTATTGTAGCAGTTATAAACAAACTGAATTTTATGTTATTGCAATGGTCTAGTTTTATACTTTTACATGCAAACTCCACACAGAAACGCCAACTGTACCAGCCGAGGCTCAAACCAGCAACCTTCTTGCTGCGAGGCGATTGTGCTACCCACTGCGCCACCGTGCTGCCCTATTATTATTATTATTATTATTATTCATTCATTCATTCATTTTCATTTCGGCTTAGTCCCTTTATTAATCTGGGGTCGCCACAAAGGAATGAACCGTCAACTTATTCAGCATATGTTTTACGCAGCGCATGCCCTTCTAGCTGCAACCCATCACTGGGAAACATCCATAAACACTTATTCACACTCATCCACTATGGACAATTTAGCATTCCCAATTCACCTATACCGCATGTCTTTGGACTGTGGGGGAAACCGGAGCACCCGGAGGAAACCCACGCCAACACGGGGAGAACCTGCAAACTCCACACAGAAACGCCAACTGACCCAGCCGGGTCTTTTCAAGATGCACTGGTATTAAATGTGTTTCCATCACATATGCACATTTTTCCTAATTGCATTAAAAGTGTATCCTACTAAGTTTTTCAAATGTTTTTATGCACATTTTTAAACTGTATGCACATCTTGGCATTTCCATTAACCAATTGTGTAGGCATAATTCCAAAAAAAGTGTATTAACAATAGGTGGATGGAGACATAGCTGGTGTTATGGCTGCATGAATTCACAATTCTCTTCGATATCATCATGAGCCATCATTCTTGTATTGAAACATTATGGCCGCTTTCTATATTGGTCACAGCTACTCCCAAAACATGTGCTTTGATGTTTGTACAAATGTTGGCTTTCCCCCTGGTGCTCGTATGTCTGCTTTAATTATGCCATCTGCCGGGAGGAAGAGCTGAGGTTATGCTGAGCTCCTTTCCTTCTTCCAGACCATAATCACTCAAGTTTGTGCAGAAGTCAGAAACTCTTTCATTTCTCACAATGGACTGCAGAAATAGCCACTTCAGTGTCTGTGTGTCTGCTTTCTAGATCACACACACACACACACACACACCCACAGACACCCACACACACGACAGACAGACAGACAGACAGACAGACAGACAGACAGACAGACAGACAGACAGACAGACAGACAGACAGACACACAAATAGACAAACCGACACACACATACGCACACCTACACAACAAAGACAGACACACATATGTAAGCACGCACACACACACACACACGCACACACACACACACAGACAAACACACACACACACACACACACACACAAAAATAGATAGACACACAGATGCAGACACACACGCACATAGACTAACACACACATAGACAGACACCCACCCACACACAAATAGACAGACACAGACACACACACACACACACACAGACACAGACAAACACACACACGCACGCACGCACGCACGCACGCACGCACGCACAAACAACATAGTCTCACACAAACAGACAGACACACACATAGGCAGACATAGACACACACACACACACACACACACACACACACACACATATACACAAACACATACATACACCGATAGACACACACTCACAAATAGCCACACACATGCACACACACACACACACACACACATAGACACACACACACCCACACACACACACACTTTTAAAAACGTGTGGGATTTAGCCCACAGAGGCCTCAGCCAGGCTCTGTGTCCGCCTGCATTTCCCATTTCTCTTTGGCCTGAGGGGGAGAACATGAACATGCACTGACGGAAGTTCAGGAGTGGCTGACAGAGAAAAAAGAGCCGCAGACAGCTTGTAGACAGGTGACCGCGGGACTAAGCTTATTAACAGCGCTCGAGCCACGGAGAAACACACAACTTCTTCATCAGTTTAACTGTAAAACCATACAGCCTGCAGTTAAAGCATGCGCACACACACACACACACACACACACACACACACACACACACACACACACCAATGATGAATGAACAGCAAAACACTGCCATTTAGATATATTTAGGTGGCGCGGTGGCGCAGTGGGTAGCCCTGTCACCTAACAGCAAGAAGGTTGCTGGTTCGAGCCTCGGCTGCGTCAGTTGGCATTTCTGTGTGGCGTTTGCATGTTCTTTCCGTGTTGGCGTGGGTTTCCTCCAAGTGCTCCGGTTTCCCCCACAGTCCAAAGACATGCGGTATAGGGGAATTCATTCATTCATTCATTCATTCATTTTCATTTCGGCTTAGTCCCTTTATTAATCTGGGGTCGCCACAGCGGAATGAACCGCCAACTTATCCAGCATATGTTTTACACAGCGGATGCCCTTCCAGCTGCAACCCATCACTGGGAAACATCCATGCACTCATTTTACACACATACACTACAAACAATTTAGCTTACCAAATTCACCTGTACTGCATGATTTGGACTTGTGGGGGAAACCGGAGCACCCGGAGGAAACCCACGCCAACATAGGGAGAACATGCAAATTCCACACAGAAATGCCAACTGACCCAGCTGAGGCTCGAACCAGCGATCTTCTTGTTGTTAGGCAATCGTGCTACCCACTGCGCCACCGTGCAGCCCGAGTGTATTTATTTACTCGTGTAAATGTGTGTAAATTTATATTTATTCAGTTTTTTTTTATTAATTTCAGTAATAATATTGACTAATATGAAAGTGTTCATTTGATTTATTTACAGTACAGTTTGTAAAGTAATATTTTGTCTTTTAGTAGATCTATTATATAAGAGACTTGCTTTGTTTACCAAATAAGTGGATCTAGATGGATTTGCATTGTAAACATTAAACAAAAGCTATTATTTTTTATGTCATATATTAAGTTTTTAGTTATGATACTCCCAAAATAATTCCGCATAAATCCACAGATTTTTTTACAATATTCTCAGCAGAAATAGCAAAAAATGTCCGCAGATTCTGTCTGGCCCTGGTTATGAGTAAGCAGCAATAATGACTTTATGCTACAATTCAAGTCAACATTGTTCGCCCTCCTGTGATTTTTTTTTCTTTATCAAATATTTCCCAAATGATGTTGAACAGATTCAGGAATTTTTCACAGTATTTCCTATAATATTTTTTCTTCTGGAGAAAGTCTTATTTGATTTATTTCGGCTAGAATAAAAGCATTTTTATTATTTTTTTAAAACCATTTTAAAATCAATATTATTCGCCCCCTTAAGCAATATTTGTTTCAATTGTTTACAGAACAAACCACTGTTATACAATGACTTGCCTAATTACCCGAACTTGCCTAATTAACCTAGTTAAGTCTTCAAATGTCACTTTAAGCTGAAAATTAGTATCTTGATAAATATCTAGTCAAATATTATGTGCTGTCATCATGGCAAAGATAAAAGAAATCGGCTATTAGAAACTAATTATTAAAACTATTATGTTTAGAAATGTGTTGGAAAAAAAAATCTTCTTTCCTTTAAACAGAAATTAGGGAAAAAAATATACAGGAGGGCTAATAATTCTGACTTCAGCTAAAACTAAAGTATACTTTGGCTTCGGCAACATTTTCCGGTGCAGAATTATGCCTTGCCATAGACTTCAACTTCGCAAAAAAATTAACAAACACTTTAGGTGCCTGCAAAGCTTTGATGTTCGGCTCTGTAAAAACACATCAAAGCAAATGGCATCTTCAAACAAATGATGCCGGAGCTCCAGCCGTAACAACCACTGTGACTAAATACTTTCACCATAGTGCTCTTTTTCAGCAGCATATCTGCTCTTTTATTCTCATTTCAAATATAAGCTTGTGCTACCTTTCTTTGAAAACATGCTACTTTCGTAATAAATTCAAGAGCACAACCTACTTGAGAAATGCTTGGGGCAAATGAAAAAAAATAAAATAAATAAAAAATTCATACCCATGCAGCTAGATAGATTTCAATGTAGTTATTGTATATTATAACTAGTGTAACAATAAAGTGGTACATATTAAAACAAAATGCACAATGCCAAATAATAAACTAATTGATTATTGCCTTCAAATCAAATGAAAAAGATCCACAATTTGGGGCCAGCACTTATATTCACAGGGATGTAATATATAAAATATACATTTTGAATGCAACGTGAAACAGTATTTATTTATTTATTTATTTATTTATTTATTTATTATTGATGCTTAATGAATGAAGAAAATACTTTTTTCCTAACACATAATATATTTTTATAATATAAATATATATTTTTAAATATTTCATTTTATTTTTTAATATAATAGTTTGAAATTGTGAAATAGTATTTATTTATATTTTTATAATATAAAATAATATAAAATATTTATAATTTTTTTATTGTTTATTTATTTATGTTTAATGAAGAAAATATTTTTTTTCACCACATAATAATTTTTTTTATATTTAATTTTTTAACATAATTGTTTTAAATAGTAAATAGTATTAATTTACTTATTTATTTATTATTTATTGATGTTTAATGAAGGAAATACTTTTCTTTCCAACACATTTTTTATATTTTATTTTTTAACATAATAGTTTGAAATAGTATTTATTGATTTATTTATTATTGATGTTTAATGAAGAAAAAAATATTTTTCCAACACATTTTTTATATTTTATTTTTTTACATAATAAAGTTTTAATAACTCATTTCTAATAACCGATTTGTTTTATCTTTGCCATGATGACAGCACACAATATTTTACCAGATATTTTCCATGATAGTATTCAGCTTCAAGCATTTTGTTCTGTAGCCAATTGGGTAAAACAAATGCTTAAAGGAGCTTATAATATTGACCTTAAAATGTAAAAACTGCTATTATTGCAACCAAACTAAAACAAATAAGACTTTCTCCAGAAGAAAAATATATTATAGGAAATACTGTGAACATTTTCCTGCTCCATTATACCAAATGGGAAATATTTTTGAAAAAGAATGAAAAATTCACAGGAGGCCTAGTATTGCCCTTGATTGTATGTATTTGCCTCCAGCAAAAATCATATTGCAGATTTCATTCAATACATCAGCTTCCAAAGCTAGTTTTTGCTCCTGTAGATCTGATCTGAATTAAGGTAAAGTTGGTTTTATATTCGCACATTCATTCAGTGACAACTTGTGACATGCTCCCTATATTGTTTACCATGATACTTTGAATATTCAGTCTGAAATCACGTGTAAGTATGACTTCAAAACAGCATTAGCGCTATTTATTTGACTGTGAACAATGTTGGACTAGTCATTGCCTGCTAATACGATTTCACCATTTAGAATATTTTTGTGAAATAACATATTATTAAGGAGAAAGTCCGAATGTGTGAATATAAAACCAGCTTCACCTCAATCTGATGTAAATCGTCACACAGCTTTGCGCGTGTCGTCATCTACAGTAAATGTATAGCACTTTTCTCACTCACTTGCTTTAGGATCTGAGCGGCCATGGT
The DNA here is from genome assembly GCA_903798125.1 of Danio choprae. NCBI lineage: Eukaryota > Metazoa > Chordata > Actinopteri > Cypriniformes > Danionidae > Danio > Danio choprae. Next base: position 8,679 of record CAIGQW010052066.1, read on the forward strand.
GTGGCTGCAGTCGAAGATAATGCGAAACTCTCGGCTCCGTTTCATCTCTTTGAGCAGCGGCCTGGTGTCCACGGTGTCCAGAGGGAGCTGTCGGATCTTCAGCCTGATGTTATACCTGGATGGAGCCATAATTAACTCCTGGAGTCTGATTAAACCTGTGTAAAAAGAGTTGAGTGCCACAGTCAATCAGCAGGTATATCAGGACCTGTTCGATCCAGCCTTTAGCAGGAAAGTGAATGATGGACCCTTTTCACATTTCTGTTTTCTTTAGCAGCAGAACACACAAAAAATATATTCATTAGATTTACAATTAAAAATATATATTTTTTTACAATTTATATGAGCTGAATTGAAACCACCGAATTAAATTGAGTAATGGTTAACATAAGTTGTTTGTTTAAATTCAGTCTATATAAATTATTTGCAACCACTTACCTTCAAAAATCCAATGAATCTTTGTGAAGTTTCACAAACTAATTTCGAGAGGAGCACGTGATATGATTGATCGCAGCCGGTCTCTCATCAGTAATCACTAGTAAGCCAATCAGATTAATACAAACTCCCTATAAGTAGCCTGTCAAAAAACTACTCTCTTATCTTCGTTTTCGAAGAAACCCCCCATCCACCCCATCTCCTCCTTTACCAGGGGGAGCTCTAGAGAACTATCCGATCTCGTACCCCCTTATATGCTTATTTACCAGGCGGGAGCCCTGGGCTCAATTATCTCCGAGCTCAGGGTTCTCTCCCGGGACAGCATGCCAAACCTGCTATTATTATCAAGCAATATCTAAGTGTGAACTCTTGAATTTCTTTTCAGTGAAGTAGTCATATTTGGGTAAACTTGGAGCGCAGTCAATGGAAAATATATATTTTGTTCTATTCCTAGTTGCAACCCAGGCTCATTATGGATGCGTAACCCTGTATACATTTCTGGAGAGCGCGAAATATGTCCCAGGAGGTATGTTGTTTTTTGCAGTTTTTGTTTTCACGAATCCACCAGAGTCCGCTGTGTATGCTTTTTGAGATCTCGAATTTCTCTCGTGAGTGCCATTCGCATCTGCTATTCTCATGTAAATACATAAGAGGCCGCTGTCGACTGACTGACCGATCGAATGAAAATGTATAGGGGGTATTTACAATGAGCCTGTGTTGCCTATTTGCTCAAATAATAAAATAAAATCTCCACGGTGGCCAGAAGAATAAACAACATCAAATTTACTGTACCGCCTTCATAGACGCTGCATTACAAACACCTCGCATAAGCAATAATTAGATTTTATGTAATTTGTTGCAATGATAATATAATGCCAAGTATAGCTTTATAAATGTAGATCTGGTATAGCTTTATAAATGTAGATCTGGTTTTATATATATATAAAGTCACTTCATAACTTGAATCAGTGAAAGTCGCTAAATCTCCTTTTCAGTAACCACTATAGGCAAATCTTCTTTTTGGCGTACCGGGAGTTTACACACAAGAGTGCCCAATTCACTTTAAACCCACACAGGCTCATTGGAAATACATGTCGACATTTTTGTGAAACTGCAGTTTCTAAGTGAAATGAACACTTTTGTTCCTTTTCACACTAATGATATTTTCAGGGACATGCTATAGACGAATAAAGGATTATTTTCATTAAGTTCTTTGCGCAACACCAAATAAATACCATAAAACAACTTAATGATATCTATGATTAGTAATTGAACACTAGGGGGCAGTGTGACGGCAACAACTTTTGTTCCTTTTCACACTAATGATATTTTCAGGGACATATTATCCACGAATAAAGGATTATTTTTGTACAGGTCTTTGCGCAACACCAAATAAATACCGCAAAACAACTTAATGGCATCTTTGATTAGTAATTGAACACTAGAGGGCAGTGTGACGCCAACAACTTTTGTTCCTTTTCACACTAATGATATTTTCAGGGACATATTATCCACGAATAAAGGATTATTTTTGCGCAGTTCTTTGCATGACACCAAATAAATACCGCAACACAACTTAATGGCATCTATGATTAGTAGTTGAATTTTGCCTCACCTATGTATCTCCATTTGCACAACCTATCTGGCATGGTCAGTTTTGTTGGTAGCTCATTTTGTACAATGTTGTACTGCAGAGTGTTCAGGCTCGAGTCCAGTAAAGCATGCTTTCACAAGGTAAAACTATGTGGCTTTTAAAAACAGCATTAGTTGGGTTTAGGGACGGGTTTAGGTCAGTGGTTCGCTAGCTGATCTGTTCAACAAGCGTCACCTTCTTCTAGATGTCTACAAGAAGGATATGTATCTAACAAAACGTACCCTATGTAACGTGTTATACATTTCGAAATGTAGACTGAGGCATGACTTTCTAATGAGTCTGGGTTGATTTAAGCCGAGATACATTTGAAATAAATGACAAATAAAATGCATTTTGTGGTCGTCTAAAGCAGGGGTGCCCAAACTTTTTCAAATGAAGGGCCAAAAACCAATCAGTGAGAGCCAATCTATATTACATTAAAGCTTCCATATGTCATTTCCTCAGTTATTTAATAATATTAAAACATTTAAATACAATAAAACTATAACATATTACAATCAATAAAAAACAATCACATTTAATGCATTATTGAATGCACTGAATACACCAGTGAAGCACAATCTTCCTTTTCCTTCATTTGCTGACTGATGTCTCTGCATTGTCCTCTATCCGTTGATTCATTGATCCGATTCATTTATAACATTTAATTGAAACATTTCACTTTTGTATGCTTTTTGTAGCTTATTAATAAAACAAACAAACAAAAGTTTACATTATCCCATCCCATCATTCTCCCTCTCTTCTCAGATTGGATGGCGGGCCAAAGATGGCCCATGGCAACCTTTGATTTGGCACCTCTGGCCTAAAGTATTTAACATGCAATAAAAATACACTGTATAAAATCACTATAAAGTGCACTGCTTTTTCACAAGGGTGTTTGTGAGCAAATGCCACAGCTCTAAATAATCCAGACAGTCAATTTAACATGCACATGTCTTGTATTTTTAATAATAAATATGTTTTCATCACATTTTTTTTTTTTTACATCTCATATGATTTGCTTTCCATTCCCGTTCTGTCAGAAGCAACGGCGCTCGATTGCTTTGATTCAAGCCGTTTCAAGGCCTGAAGACTCGTTCTGACAGCAACAGGAACATTAAAAGACTTCTCCTTATCGCTGAAGCACAGAGACTAAAATACACTTTTAAAGGTGACGATGAAGAGTTGATCGGGTAACAGAGTTTACGACGACACACTTCTGAACAGAAAGCCATTATCTCTCACCTGTGCTGTCGTCGTAAACCACGGTGGCCGTCTTCCACTTGAGGAACTGCACCAGGTCTAGGATAGCATAGCTGAGGGAGGAGTAATCCGGGTACAGGTTGGCGTAAAACGTGTCCCTGTTGTCCATCGGGTGGTGTTTCCATCGCACTTGAATGTGTGGCACCTCCAGGGCATTGCAGATGGACTGTACGGCGTTGGACGAGGAGCTGTGAGATGGGCCAAATATTGCCACTACACCTAAAGACAGCTGGTCGCACGCTGGCGAGAGCAGACGCCGGGTCATGTGGGAAGAAATGCCAAAACAGAAATGTCACTGCATGCAGAATGTACACACTGAGTAAATAATTCAGACAGGAAGTAATTAAATTAGAATTTTCACTCAGAAATTAGCAGTAGGGGCGACACGATGGCTCAGTGGTTAGCACTGTCGCCTCACAACAAGAAGGTCGCTGGTTCGAGTCTCGGCTGGGTCAGTTGGCCTTTTTTTGTGGAGTTTGCATGTTGTCCCGGTGTTGGCGTGGATTTCATCCGGGTGCTCCGGTATAGGTGAATTGAATAAACTAAATTGGCTATAGTGTATGTGTGTGAATGAGCGTGTATGTATGTTTCCCAGTACTGAGTTGCAGCTGGAAGGGCATCTGCTGTGTAAAACATATGCTGGATAAGTTGGCGGTTCATTCCGCTGTGTAACAAAGGGACTAAACCGAAGGAAAATGAATGAATGAGTTTCTGTTTTGGCTTTGGTACTGCCTATACATCCACTATATATATATACATTTTTGTATTATTATATTATTAAAACATGCAGATTTTAAAATTGCTTTGGCTTACATTAACACTTAACAAGATACATCGAGCAATAACAGTCATTGTTAGGTGTTATGCCGTAGTAATTCATACAGAAACGAATTAAAATTGAATTTTCGCTCAGAAATTAGCAGTATATTTTGAGCCCAAATAAATAAATCAATAAATAATAATAATACAAGAAAAACTCAAGTTAATTAAATGTTATTTTCCGTGTTGTTACCTGATAAAATGGGTTTGTGAACACAATATTACTTCCTTTCAAAATAGGATTTGGGATGGGACCAGGGTTAAAATTGTTAACTAAAACTATACAATGAAGGCATTTGTGTTACTTTAAATAAAATAAGCATTTCAATTATTATGGTCTCCGACATCATTTGGTGAATATGGAGCCCTATTGACTGGAGCAGTTATGTTTAATGACGCGTCCAAGCATTTATAACGTCTAAGCATTTTTAACGTTATTAAGTTTCCCCTCTACTTCTGCCAGCTGATCACCAATCACCTGTGTGCCTTTAAGCAAGTAGGTGAGCTGACGTGAAATGTAGGTGGAGCTAATCCATGTCACCAAATCACTCGATACGTGACACAGAACAACACAGCATAATATTGTTAATCTGAATTACTCATAATAATCATTCAACAAGCCTCACAGTGGCGCAGTGGGTAGCACGTTCGCCTCACAGCAAGAAGGTCGCTGGTTCGAGCCTCGGCTGGGTTAGTTGACGTTTCTGTGTGGAGTTTGCATGTTCTCCCTGTGTTGGCGTGGGTTTCCTCCGGGTGCTCCGGTTTCCCCCACAAGTCCAAAAGACATGCGGTATAGGTGAATTGGGTAAGCTAAACTGTCCGTAGTGTATGAGTGTGAATGGGTGTGTATGGATGTTTCCCAGAGATGGGTTGCAGCTGGAAGGGCATCCGCTGCGTAAAACATATGCTGGATAAGTTGGCGGTTCATTCCGCTGTGGTGACCCCAGATTAATAAAGGGACTAAGCCGAAATGAAAATGAATGAATGAATGAATCATTCAACAAATAAACAAATAAATATAAAATTATATAAATATGACAAATGACTCCAACATCAATCAATCAGTCAGTCAATGAATCAGTAAAAAAAAAGGATTGAAAACACAAGTAAAATAACAATTTATAAAAAAATATAGTTCAATTATAAAAAAAAACTAATACAAAAATATACATTAAATAATTAAATGGAATAATTATATTTTATAAAGTCACATTTATGTAATTATTTAATTATATTTAACGTATTTAAACTACGTTTTATTTATTTAAATTATATTTAACTACATTCACTAAATTTAAGATTCTCTATGAAATTTATGGTTCTCTATGATTTTTCCACTTCATTAAAATAATATTTACATTTATTTTTTTCCTGACATATTCATTGTGGTGTACTAAATAATTTTATTTTGTTGAATCAGTTACCGTTTTGGTTTTGGTA
>CAIGQW010052069.1:0-11773 GCA_903798125.1 Danio choprae
TGTGTGTGTGTGTGGTCCTTGTATTCATCAGTTTTTGGGGACCACATTTTCCCAAATGTATAGTAATACCATATTTTCATTTTGAGAGGACAATTTTTGGTCCCCATGAGGAAAACAGCTTATAAATTATAGAAATCTGCAGAATGTTTTCAGTGAGAGTTGGATTTAGGGAAGAGGACAAAATATACAGTGTGTACAGTAAAAAAATAAAAAAATAAAATAAATTATATTATATAATGTATGAGGGAGGACCCCATATGTTTAAGTATTTAATTGACAAACGTATAAAAAAATATTTCCAATGTTTTCAGCGAACAAACGACTTGTATTCTAGAAATAAATAAATAAATAAATAAATAAATAAATAAATAAATAAATAAATAAATAAATAAATAAATAAATAAATAAATAAATAAATAAATAGGAAACTGATCATTTGCAGATATCCGTACAGCTTTATGTGGAGTATGTTATGATTAATTAATTATGTTGTATCTGCCCATGTGGGACCTATATGTTAGAGAACCAAGTATAGCCATGTATGGATCACCTACTTAGCTCTGAATTAGACAGTGTATATGTATAGCCCAGCCAGCCAACTCAAAGCAAGTAAAGGTAAAAAAACAAAAAAAAAAAACACTGTGTTCCACACAATTCCTTCATGTTGCTTCATTACATATTTTTTGAATGGAAGTTTCTCATGTCTTTCTTTCTTTCTTTCTTTCTTTCTTTCTTTCTTTCTTTCTTTCTTTCTTTCTTTCTTTCTTTCTTTCTTTTTCTTTCTTTCTTTCTTTCTTTCTTTCTTTCTTTCTTTCTTTCTTTCTTTCTTTCTTTCTTTCTTTCCCTATTTACTTCTATAGTTATAATTTTTTTCTTTCTTCTTCTTGAAGTAACAGCAACAATTTGCGATAAGTGAGTTAAAACTTATGACAGGTATTACCGAATGACAGGTATTACCATGAGATGGTGAATTATGAGGATATTGCTGATGTCCCCATTTCTTAAAAAGCTTATAAATTATTATTTTTTCATAAAGTAAAACTGTAAACAAAGGGTTGGGTTTAGGGATAGGGTAGGACAAAAGAAAAGACAGCTTGTACAGTATAAAACCATCGAAAACCTATGAAATGTCCCCACAATTCACAGTAACAAACCTGTGTATGTGCGTATGTATGTGTGTGTGCATCCGTGCGTGTGTGTGTGTGTGCTTGCCTGCGTGTGTGCGTATGTGTGCGTGTGTGTCAGGTCAGTGGTAATGCCTGACTGGAGAAAGCAGTGATACTCATCTCACCTGTGGGATATGGAGCCTCCAGCAGCACCTGAGATCCTCCTCTGACTGACAGCAGAGCCTCAGTTTGTGTGTGGAGATCCAGTCATCATGCGCTTGCTCCAATGTCAGACGTCCCAATGCCATGTGATGTCATTTTCCTCATTCTGTTGTAACACAAAAATGGAGTTTTTGATGAATATTCACAACAGCTTTGCATAAAAGTGGCCACATCTGTCATGCTTTTATTGTCATTTAAATTTTTTTATTATAAATTAATAATTTCTATAGACCTTATTCTGCAATGCAGGTTTTTGCGATGTTTTAAAACATTCGATTCAGTTGCCTATGATAGAAATGACTAGAAATAATAAATGACAGAAAACGGTCAAACAACGCAGAAAACGGTCAAATGACACTCTAAAAACAAGTGTGTTTATTACTATACATAAAAAGTAGAATAACATAAGAAAATATCAGCTTGCAACATCAATTAGCATAACAAATTAAATGGTTATTACATAACCCTCGTTTCCCGAGGGTGGGTGGGGGGGTGGGTGGACGGAAATGCTATGTGGAAAACTTCCACTATGGGGATTTCATCAGAAGCCAATCATCTGAAAGAGTAATAAAAACAGTCCAATGAAATGCTAATGAGTTGGCGGTGTCAGCGTGCACAGCTAGCAGCAATTACAATCATCTGTTGTATATGTTGTATGAAGATGTCTGCCGTGCATTGCAAAGACACATTTCTAGCTGAAGAGCCGAACTACAGTTGTCAGCTAAGGCACAACCGCTGTGGCGAAGGAACATAGCTTTTTTTTCGTACTGCCCCTGGGGGAATGAAAGTTACATAGTAACTGCTTCGTTCCCCAGCGGGAGGGGAACTTCAATGCTATGTGGTTCAATGCCACAGTGATTGAACCTTACCACGTAACTAGTGAGAGGTTTGCCAGGTTTGACGCAGCCCTCCAACGTGCCCTCCAACGTGCCCCCTGGCCCTAACTTACCTTACTTCCTGCTTTGCTACTGTTCGGACGTCTCTGCCTACTGCTCCGCGCTTTGCACTCTTGCGTTTTATATTTTATACTCTAATTTTAACTCGAGCCTATCAGCACAGTGCTCAAACGGCACAGCTTGAAGATCAACATCGAATCTACAAACAGTCTGGAATACAACTTTACTAACAAGAAGGGAATTTTCGACAAAACAATCCTCCCGCTACCAGCTACTTGCATTCCTGAGACGGGTAAACACGGCTGTGAAAATGCCTCTGGATCGGATTAATTCAGAATCTCACCGCTGCACAAACTGCCACAAACTTCTACAAAAGATTGCAGTTCTGGAAACAAAGTTACTTGCGATCCGACCAGAAATGCCGGATCACACAGGACCATTTCATTATGGACCTTCACAGCATAAAGCCGGTGAGTCCTGTAAATCTACTCCAGCTACTGTTTTGAGCACAGAAAAACAGAATGAAACTGTTGAAAATGAACATGATAACCAATGGCATAAACAAGGCGCGAGACCAAAGGGTACTCGCGGGGTCAAATCACGAAGATCATACGCTGCTGCATTAGCGTCTTCTACCCCAAATACAGCTCGGACTCAAATACAGCTTCAGAACAGATATGAAACTTTGAGTAATATGGGTGAAGAATCCCCAAATGCAGTCAGACAGAGATCGCATGACTCAGCAGCTATTTCTGCATGGAATGGAGGCTCAAGGCCAACTAGACAGCGGCATTCTGCTCCGATCGCAGCCGAGATAAGGACATTGATTGTTGGAGATTCAATAATCAGGAATTTTAGGAGCAGAGCCACAATGACATACTGCTTCCCTCATGCAACAGTTTCTGATGTAAACAAAGAACTTGAGAAAATTCTGAAGAAGCACAAGACTGCAAAACGGATTATCATCCATGTGGGGAAGAATGATATTCGGAAGGAGCAGTCAGAACTGCTCAAGAGAGATTTCTGTGAGCTCCTGGAAACAGTTGAAAGATTGAAAATTGTCCTTTGAATATCTGAGTATAGCACTAAAGGGTGCTCCACGCATCTTACTGATCATTATCTACAGACCTCCAAAATATTCTCCAACTTTTATTGATGATTTTACAGAGCTGCTATCAATAGTGACCTCTGAATTTGACCATTTTACTATTGCTGGGGATTTTAATATTCACATTGATAATCCAGAAATCAATGCTGCAAAAGAACTCATGACTGTTTTTAACACTTTTGATCTGACTCAACATGTTCAAGGACCCACACACAATCGTGGACATACTCTAGATTTAATTATAACTAAGGGTTTACACATTTCATCGACTGTTGTTAAGGATGTTGCACTATCTGATCATTTCTGTATTCTCTTTGATATATTGATCACTCCAGCCATTGAAGACAGATCTGTGTCTGTCAGAAAGAGATGCATAAATGAGAACACTAGTGAGCAGTTTATGAAGGCCATATCGCTAGCACCAAGCATATCTGCACACTCTGTTGACTCTCTCCTTGATTTGTTTAACTCTAAAGTTAAGAATGTCATAGATGACATTGCTCCTGTTAAAGTCAGGAAGATGACTGGGAGACAGAAAGCACCTTGGACAAGGTCAACAGCGGTAAAGATGATGAAAAGACTGACAGAAAAGCTGAGCGTATGTGGAGGAAGACTAAACTAGTAGTCCATTATAACATCTATAAAGACAGTCTTCATGCTTTTAATGTGGAACTAAACATTGCTAGGCAGACTTTCTTTTCAAACCTTATAAACAGCAACCTAAATAACGCTCACACCCTCTTTACAACGGTAGAGAGACTCACAAACCCCCTCGGTAGGATTCCCAGTGAACTACTCTCTGAAAGCAAATGCAATGAGTTTGCTCATTTCTTTACTGATAAGATCAATAATATCAGGAAGGCAATCAGCTCATCCAATCAGCCATGTTGTGTCGACGTCACACAACCTCAACCACAACTTAAGAAATCAGACAGTATGTCTGATTTCATGGCAATTGATGATAAAATCTTAGAAGAGATTGTGCAAATTCTGAAAACATCAGCCTGCAGTCTTGACCCGCTCCCCACATCATTCTTCAAAACGGTGTTTAATTGTTTAGAAATGGATCTTCTAAAAGTGGTGAATGCTTCACTTCTCTCAGGGACTTTCCCAAACTCACTTAAAACTGCAGTTGTTAAACCCCTCTTGAAAAAGAGTAACCTGGATAACACCCTATTGAGCAACTACAGGCCAATTTCAAACCTCCCTTTCATTGGCAAAATCATTGAAAAAGTGGTTTTTAACCAGGTTAACACATTCTTAAGCTCCAAGGGATGTTTAGACAATTTTCAATCTGGTTTCAGAGCACATCACAGTACAGAGAGCGCCCTTATAAAGATAATCAACGATATCCGCCTAAATACAGATTCAGGCAAACTAACAGTGCTGGTATTGCTTGATCTCAGTGCTGCATTTGACACTGTCGATCACAGCATACTTCTGGATAGGCTGGAAAACTGGGTTGGGCTGTCTGGGATGGTCCTTAAATGGTTCAGATCTTACCTTGAAGGGAGAGGTTACTATGTCAGTATAGGCGACCATAGGTCGAGGTGGACACCCATGACATGTGGAGTCCCACAAGGCTCAATTCTGGCACCTCTCCTGTTTAACCTTTATATGCTCCCACTAAGCCAAATAATGAGAAAGAACCAAATCTCCTACCACAGCTATGCTGATGACACTCAGATCTACTTAGCCTTACTACCTAATGACTACAGCCCCATTGACACCCTCTGCCAATGCATTGATGAAATCAACAGTTGGATGTGCCAAAACTTTCTTCAGTTAAACAAAGAGAAAACTGAAGTCATTGCATTTGGGAACAGAGATGAGGTTCTCAAGGTGAATGCGTACCTCGTCTCTAAGGGTCAAACAACAAAAAATAAGGTCAAGAATCTTGGTGTGATCCTGGAGTCAGATCTGAGTTTCAATAGTCATGTCAAAGCAGTAACTAAATCAGCATACTATCATCTCAAAAACATTGCAAGAATTAGATGCTTTGTTTCCAGTGAGGACTTAGAGAAACTTGTTCATGCTTTTATCAGCAGCAGGGTGGATTACTGTAACGGCCTCCTCACTGGCCTTCCCAAAAAGACAGTCAGACAGTTGCAGCTCATCCAGAACGCTGCTGCCAGGATTCTGACCAGAACCAGAAAATCAGAGCACATCTCACCTGTCCTCAGGTCTTTACACTGGCTCCCAGTTACATTCAGAATAGATTTCAAAATATTACTTCTTGTCTATAAATCACTAAATGGCCTAGGACCTCAATACATTACAGATATGCTCACTGAATACAAACCTAACAGATCACTCAGATCTTTAGGATCATATAAACTAGAAATTCCAAGAGTTCAGTCAAAGCAGGGTGAATCCGCCTTCAGCTACTGCGCCCCCTGCTGCTGGAATCAGCTTCCAGAAATGATCAGATGTGCTCCAACGTTAGGTACATTCAAATCCAGACTTAAAACATATCTGTTTAGCTGTGCCTTTACTGAATGAGCACTGTGCTACGTCCGACAGATTGCACTATTATGTCTTTCTTTTCTTTTTCATTCTTTTATAACCTGTTTTAACACATTTTAATCTGTTTTTATCTGTTTTCATATTATTATTATTATTTTATTTTTATTTTATTTTTTTTATACTTGTCTCTTTTATTCCTGTTTATGTAAAGCACTTTGAATTACCACTGTGTATGAAATGTGCTATATAAATAAACTTGCCTTGCCTTGCCTTGCCTTACTTACCTGTGAAGCGCTTAAAACCTTATTTATATTTTTGGGGAGTCATAAAAAATATACCTTAGTTAAGTGGAGGCCACCTGCTGCCCAATTGGGATACCTGGTGGCATAAAAACAAATGAACTAACCCTGAGAAGGGGGAGTACACATATGAAGGATGGTTAGCGGGGAGGGAAGACACGAGCCTGCCTAAGAGGGAACCATACCGTGGCATATGGAATCGCCAGTGGGGATCGTGCATAGCAGGCACCTATACCCAGAATGTGGGCTGACCAAGTGGGTATGCCAACAATGTAATGGGCCAGGCACCTGACTTCTCCACTGAGTCAGATGCTAGGGGCCTCGGAGGAACTCTGTAGGGTTTGCCAAATGGGGAACTCAACTGAACAGAGTGAAAAAAGCGCACGCATCTCTGTGTTAGAGAGAAAGGCACAACAAGCGTGTTTCAACACTGTACCGAATTTCTTCATTCACTGACGTTATCCAGCATACGTGAGGAAAATCAGCTCCACTCAAAAATTGTATAGACTCTTACGAATGTATTAGGTGTCGCCCAGCCCGCAGCTCTACAGATGTCTGTAAGAGAGGCGCCGTGCACTTACGCCTAAGAGGAGGCTATACTCTAATCGAGTGCAGGTTCACTACATAGTCTAAAAGAAGCGCTGTAGGAACCTCGGGCACCGAGGTGGGCCGAGATCTCAGGATAACGTGAGAGTGGGCCGGCCCAAATTGCTGGCACACTTTGCTGACCAAAAATGCTGACCAAAATGATCAAGCAGACCTCTCCTAAGAGAGATCTCCAAATGGGTATGAGAGGGGGACAGTATTGAATTAATTATTCAGTGTCTCGTGCCTCTGGAAACTGGTGATGAGGCAATGCTTTCCCAGCGAGCCCACATCGCAGCGTACTTAGAGCGGGGATGATTGTAACGCCAACCCCTCAGTGCGGAGGGGACAGCCTTTGCTCCAGCCAGCTGAAGGAGGATAGCATCACACTGATCTGGCATGTCTGGGGTCCTTCTCGGAGAGAAGTACACCACACAGCGAATAGACTTTACTTCAGGACGTAGGCATGCCTCATAGACTGTGCTCTAGCCTAGTGACGATGTTAACCACCGAACTGGTAGGTCACCTAAGTCCTCTGTGCTCCATCTATGGACCACACGGAAGTTCCAGAGATCTGGGTGCGGGTGCCAGATGATGCCTATCCCAGAGAAGAAGGTGCTTCTTCAAAGGGATATGCCAGGGAGGGGCCGTCACGAGGAGAGAGCTGAAATACAGGTCCGGTTGAGCCAGAGAGGCGCAATAAAAGACCTGCTCCTCGTCCTTCCTGACTTTACACAGTATCTGTGCGAGTACGCTCACTGAAGAGAATGCATATTACGCATGCCCCGGGGCCAGCTGTGTTGGCCAGCGCACCAGAACGCACCCATAACAGCTGGACAGCCGGGGGTGGAGCCTCCATTCTCCCGGGCGTGAACTGACATGAGAGCGCATCGGCTGCAAGGTTGAGCTCGCCGGGGAAAGAATGGCACGCAGCGATTTCCGCAGCGTATGACTCCAGAGGAGCAGATGGTGAGCGAGCTGAGACATGCAGTGAGAGCGGATACCCCCGTGCGGGTGATATACGCCATCATCGCGTGCTGTCCATCCTGACCAGCACACGTGTTTCCCCTCTAGCACTGGTAAAAAAAAAAAAGCACAACGCAAGATACACTGCATTCAGCCCCAGGCAAATAATATGCCAATACAACTGGGTTCCTTCCACAGACCCGCAGCTGCATGCCCGCAACACACGGCCCCCCAGCACGTACTGGAAGCATCCGTCGGAACGACGACATGCGTGGACCCTTGTTCTAAAGGCACACAGGCCTGTAGAAATGCAGGTTCCCTCCAGAGGCTGTGGGTCGGGCGACACAGCAGAGTGACAGTCACTCGGTGCAGGCCCGCGCGCTATGCTCGTCTGGGGACCCGATCGTGAAACCAATGCTGAAGCGGTCTCATATGGAGCAACCCGAGCGGTGTGACAGCAGATGCCATATGCCCAGGAGCCTATGGGACCACAGTTTTCCTGTCAACTCTCTCAGACAGGTCAGCATCAGCTCGGCGCGCTCTCGGGGGTGGCGTGCCGTAATGGTGATTGAGTCCAGCTCCAACCCGAGAAAAGAGATGCTCTGCATGGGGGCGAGCCTGCTCTTTTCTCGGTTGACCCGAAATCCTAACAGGTTGAGGAGCACCCAGTCCTTGTGCATAACCAATTGATCCTGCGAGAGCTAAAAAAAAACAAAAAAAAAACAGCCAGTCATCGAGATAATCGTGTATGCAGATGCCCGCGAGCCGAAGGGGCGTTAGGGTATCCTCCGCGAACTTGGGGTTAAAATGCGCAAAACTAGGATTGGTCATAACCCAACGCTCTTTTAGGGTATGATGAAGTACAGATTAAAAAGCCCATACCTCATCTTGGCTGGAGGGACCAGCTCGATTGTGTCATTCGCCAGGAGTACAGCAAACTTCTCGCACAAGACAAGGGCGAACTTTAGCGAACTGAATTGCATAGCCAAGTTTGATTGAGGTTAATCTTAACTTCATCCATCCTCTGGCACTCTCAGAGCCTGTGGCAAAGAGCACCGATCCTGTGAGCTGGAAGGCATAAGGTCCCTGACTGGCAGTGTTCAGACTGTCACATATGGAGAAAGGAGAAATTGCTCTTTAGAAAATTTGGTAGCCATACGGCCGCATTTAATGATATGGGTGTCTCTGGCCCTCCACCAGGGAAAAAGCAAAACTCCTTTTCTCTGAGTGGCCCGTCTCAGGGACGCTTCGCAGTCCGTACCGGACTTAGCGGCGCCCTGAGGCAGGGGGCGGAGATCGTCTGTGGGGTGCTCGATGCTGCCGCTTAACCGGAGAACGGACAGGATGGTGGAGTGGAGCTGATTTTGGAGCCACAGATGAGTGCTCTCAGTGAGAAGCAGCCAAAATGTATGGTTCGATGGGGAGAGCAGTTTTTAAAGCCCGCCGATCACACTTGACTGCTCTTTCTGACTGAACTGATTTCCTTGGTGAAAAACCTTGGCTTGGTGAGAAACCTTGGCTTTTCCTCAGTGTCGCCGAACAGGCCAGCCAGGGATATGGGTGTGTTAAGAAAGCAAACTTTGCCAACGTCATGCATATCTGCCAGGTTTTAGCCAGAGATGGCGTTTCTGGACCACTAGTGTGGTCATTGTCTTTCCCAGGGCACTCGCAGCCGATTTGGTGGAGAACAAAGCCGGTTGCAGTCCGTAAGTTAAGCCTGGTTTCGGAATGGAAACAGAAGCAGCCTGGCCCACAGCAGTGTAGGCTCTGGCCTGAGGGACGCAGATAACCTACACGCTGTTCAAACACCAGCAGCTTTCTCGTTGTCTCTCTCTGACTTTCTCGAAGGAGGTTTGGAGGAACCCAAAGACTCTCTTAGTAGAGTGAGGCTCTGAAGGCGAAAAAGGTGTCTTTGCGATGCACAGCGGGCATCTTTATACAACAGATGATTGTAATTGCTGCCAGCTGTGCAGGCTAACGCCACCAACTCATTGGCATTTCATTGGCCCGTTTTATTACTCTTTCAGATGATTGGCTTCTGACGAAATCACCATAGTGAAAGTTTTCCACATAGCACAAGTTCCCCTCCCATTGGGAAACATTTTTAACATCTAGAATGAGACCAGAAGGCCACAAAGATTCCAATATCTGCGCCCGCTCGTGCATAAAGAATAAGCTCAATATATATTTGTGTATATACATTATATTAGTGTGTACCAAAGACAAAGATGGAACTAATCTAACAAAAATAAATAAATAAATAAATAAAATAAACTTTACAATCCAAAAATGTGTACACTCAAATTAATATATTGGGGAAAACATCTGAAATAGCATTTTAATAAACAGGAAAAATCAAGCGAAACATAAAAAAAAAAGTATAAAACTGAGTTAAAATTTTGTCTTGTTTTATTATTTTGCAATAACTTGTTTGAAACATTTTTTTTTGAACGGTTTTATACATTTCTTTATGTGAGCAAAGATGTGTGTGCACTGTATGTGCATGCTTGTGTGTCACTATCATTTTTTCTCCTCTTCTTTTGTGTTTTACATACGCTGGATCCCAGAACTAGATCAGGTCAGCTGTTTTCTCCGTAATGTAATGCACTACAAAAAACGCACTACATCTGATATGCGCAAACAGCTCGACAGATCTGCCGAGAAGCACACACACAAAAAAAGAAATCACAGCAATTTACTGGATCTGCATGCAGGTGTGTGTTTGCAAACGCTTTGTGCAGTCGGCCAACACAAATGCTGTGTTCAATCGATTTGTGTTGGGACAGCATGAAGGAATTAAGTTCACTTAATAGTTTTTACAGTGAATAGTTTAGTCTATTCACTTAATAGTGGATTGAACATAAAACAACTGGGTCAAGCTGTCCACCCAAAAAACTCAATAATTGTGTTGTTTCAGCTCAATTTAAATAACCAAATAATAAATAATTGCAAATAACTGCTAACTAACTGCAGTGTTGCTTGTATTTTAATAAATTAAAAAGAAATACTATGATTTTGAGGTTTAAAAGCTTTTTTCTATCTTTAGTGTAGTTTATTGTCATTTGCATGCTATTCTTCTGTATTTCATAAAGCATGGATGTTTGGGTGTATTGATCACTGAAAAAGAGTGGGTTATAAAGGCTGATGTCTGCAAAGATGTCTTTACTAGTGTCTGTAAACTAGGTCACCAATGACTTCCTGTAATTGAGGACAGCACCACTATTAGCAGATTCACCAACACTGTTTGTGTGCGTGTGGGCTTGTAAGTGTAAAATGAGTATATTTAATCTACTTTATCAGGATGAGTAGCTGATATGTGATCCCAAGCTTACAGATTTGTTTTCATCTTCTATGAATGAGCTGTTTTTAATCTATTTTTTCTTTTAAATTGACATACTTTGTGTAAGTTTAAGATGCAAAGCATGCGTTCACGATATTGAAAGGTAATATAGGTTATGAGTTTAGTCTGCAACAATCTTTTTTTTTTTTTGGAGACTGTATCATCACTCATAATAATAATCAAAAAACTTGTAATAAATATTATAATTTCTGTCATTTCTACTTTAAATTTTCAAGGCGTCTTTTATATTATAAAGAAGAAATGGTTAGTTAATTAAAACATATACAGCAACTTACTTTAATTAGAATAATTAGAAAAATAAAAGAAAAAGGTGGGTTCACACAATCGAATTGTTTGAACAACATAAAGGAATTAAGTTAACTTATGTGTTTGTTTGTTTTGGTTTTCCTTTTTTTTACAAATGTAAGTGGATTGAACAAAAAACAATTAAGTGGTTTCAAAAAAACTCAAGAATGGTGTGGTTTCAGCTTATTTTCTATGAGTAGTTTGAACAAACAGTAAATGTAGTTCTTTGAGTGTAGTTGAAGTAACAGCATTTATCTAGTTTAATAGCAAAATAATGTTAAAGTGTAACTGTAATATATATTTATATAAATAAATATATAATATCAAATCAAATAATATGTAAATATTGATGCCAGATACTAAATAAAAATATATACTCACTATAACTAAGAAACAAATAAAGAAATAGAAGTGCGTGTGTGTGTGTGTGTGTGTGTGTGCGTGTGTGTGTGTGTGTGTGTGTGTGTGTGTGTGTGTGA
>CAIGQW010052070.1:0-10606 GCA_903798125.1 Danio choprae
CCTTTATTAATTTTAAACCCCATTACCCAAACAGGTTTAGGGCAAAATAATAATAATAATAATAATAATAATAAAAAAATCTAATTAAACATCAATTCATGCATTCCACAACTTCACACTTCTAAAGCTTCTTCGATATCCCCATTTTTCACAAAGTTCAAAAACACCTCCTAGGCATGGAATTCAGAGGATTTCTTTCTTATTACATATGTGAGCTATTCAAGAGCCAAACATGCTATTAAGTTTCTCAACCATAGTCCAATGGAGGCGCGATTAACCTTTATCTAACACAAAGCAATTGAACATCTTGCTTGTATTATACCTAAACCAATCCATTTTCTTTCTTTAGTAGACAAAGAACAACTGTCCATCTGAGCAATATCAATATATTTGCAACTCTCCAATTCACCATCATCATGTCAACAGTAGAAGTAACTAATTATAATCAAATTACACCATAATGATAGTTTGTGATAATATGTGAGACTATTAGAGTATAAGCAACTGGCCATGAGTAAAAGTCTAATTAATTCCCTTTCTTTTCATAACATTACAGAATATCTATAAGCATTCTCTACTATAATACTGTATAACATTTTCATTTCATGTGTCACAGAACACAAAAGAGGCTGATGGAAGCATATATAAACTTCAGATCCTTTTGATGACCCAGGCAAAAACCTCCCCGACTCCTTTTCATAAACATCAGTCAAAACCGGCTTTTCATAGGTCTCATTTTTTAAGCTGTTTAGTTCACAAGCTGACTAAAACAGGACAATTTTTACATATTAAACTCTTACAAAAGAACAACACTCTTGCATTTAATCTTCCGCATAAACTAGAACATATTCAACATGAATATATCAGCAGACCGGAAAGAGTAGTACTTCCCATTTAAAGTCGCTTCGGGATTTGTTCAAGTAAAAACTAGAAGAGCGACTGAACATTACCTTGTTTCTGCTGTGAACGTCTCTTCTGTGGCTGGTCGTCTGGTGGTCTTTAAATGCTAACCGAGTGCTAAAGCCATGTGACACGCAGCTTCGCTCTCCTCAACTCTTCCTCTCTGATTTGCACAACGGAAACTGACAAGAGGCTTCAGACTTCTCCAATGGTGGCTTCGCTGTCTGCCTCCTCCTCCTCCCTTCATCTCCTGGTGTTTCTCTCTTTCTTTCTTTCTCTCTTGCTCTCTCTCTCTCTCTCTCTCTCTCTCTCTCTCTCTCTCTCTAACATTTACACACTCTGCCATTGATCGTATTCCAACAAAAGATGCATGAGTTCCATTAACTTTACGAGCACTTGGGAAAACTACTTAGTACATAGTAGTTGAGCGTGCAATTAAAATCTTCAACACACACACACACAAATGCACACAAACAAAGCACAGGTGTCCTAGCCTGACACCAAATGGAAACGGGAAATTGAAATTCAATCCCCGAGAAACCTCCTACATGATTATCCTTATCACATTCTCCCACCAGTAAACAATAGGGTCTCTCCTTTGTACAGGCATGTTTTTCTTATCTGCACTGCAATCTTTTGAGCCAGAGTGTTCGGATAAGTATTGTGTGTGTGTTTGTGTGTGTGTAATATAGTAAAGCTATGTCAGAATTGTTTTACCTGTTGGGGACATTTAATTTTGGTTTCCATGAAGAGAACGGCTCATAAATCAGTATTTTTGAAGTATTTTTAAATTGTAAAACTGCAGAATGTTTTTGAGTGTTGGGTTTAGGGGTAGCATTGCGGTAAGGGGACAGAATATACAGTCTGTACAGTATAAAAAACATTGTCTATGTGAAGTCATTGTTAAACATGAAAGCCCAACATGTGTTTGTATGAGTGTGTGTGTGTGTGTGTGTGTGTGTGTGTGTGTGTGTGTGTGTCCCCTCCCACATCAGGAGATGATGAAATATTCAATACCAATCGACCAGAGCAGCTTATTCAGACATTAATATTTCATATGCCAAATATGGCCCTGTCAGAACTACAGATGAACACTAAGAGCTATTAGGGTCTTATACACATGAAGAAAATAAGAACTGTTAGACAACATGTGTTGATGAGAAGGGTCTGTATTTATGGATGCATGATATATCAGTGTCTAGATTAAATCTCTTTTCTTATGCTGTAATTTTGCCCTCCTGGGTGCAATTTTGTTTAAAATTATGATATATATATATATATATATATGAATCTTATTTATTTTTTGATATAAGAGTAGTGAGCAGTCAGAGTGATGTTTAGATAAAATATGTGCGGCTTTCTTCTCAAAAACTAATTTTCACATTGAAAACATTTTCAATCGAGTGCAAAACATCCCGTGAGTAATCTAGAGCTAGTGGCGAAGTGCTCTGCGTTTGGTGTGAACCCAGCATTAATACACAATAAATATGATAGTGTTGAGAAAACAGCAGTTGAGAAAACATCTTAAAAGAAAAAAAAATGTAAAAGAAAATAGCACTGTTTTAAGCTATTTACAGGGTAAAATGCGGAATAATTGTTACATTGTAATACAAACTTACTTTTGAGTACTGTTTGAAAGGCTACTTTTAACTCATACTTTGAATAGTAGTTAGAACATACTTTTACTCTGCTTGGTACTACATTTTTTGGCAAGTAATGGTTTACTTTTCCTTGAGTGTGATTTTACTGTCCACCACTGACAGTGACTGTTTTATTTCAATTTGACATAAACTTTCTACTAGTCAAAGGATTCTGAAAAACAATTCACAAATTTACCAAACAGGGCATTTACTATTGTTATAAATTATTTCTATATCAAATAAATAGTCTTATTTTAAACATTCTATTGATCAAAGACAAATTCATGATTCCCCCAAAAATATTAAGCAGCACAACTATTTTCAACATTGACAATAATAATAAACAATAACAGTAATACTTGAGCAGCAAAACATTATGAAAAAATGTTTCTGAAGAACAATGTGGCAAGCAATGATACTGGAAATTCAGCTCCGTCATCACAGATATGAATAACATTTTACAACTAATGTTTTAAAATGTTAATAATATTCAATAAAAGACAACAATATTTTCACAGAAGAGGCCAAAAACATTACAAATTCTTACTAACATTTAAGATGTGAACACCACAACAAACACTGACCAAGAAGTCAGCTGAAGAAAAACGAGAAGTGAAAAGAAAGCAACATTTCACAATCGTATCTCAACTTCCTCCTTACACTGTTAACTACTTATAATCCCTCCTTTATTCAAGCTCTTCAGATAAATGTTGGTTAGAAAAGTATTCCTCCATTACTTCAAAACAAATGCAAATTCAGATAAAGAAAAAGCTCCAGTCCTCCATTCAGCGTGACCCGTTTCAGTCTCTGCGGTGCAGTAAGCTGCTTTTTCACGCTTTTCACTTGAACGCCCATCAAACTACTTGAGCAGCACCGTGTTTCGAGAGCCATGCACTTTTCCACACTTACGCAACTGTGCACTCAAGCATTAAACGTGTCAGGGGAGTCTATGAAAAATGAATGAAAAAGCTTGAGATCTATTTTTACGCAGACTATCCAATGTCTCGGATCTTCAAATATCAACCCTGCATCTACAACAGTACCTAATTACGAATAATTACATGCTTTTTTTATGTCTGTTGGTCTGGCATGCATGTTGTGTGGGCAAACATGTTTCATTGCTTGGAAGATTGTGGAAGTGGGACAGACAGGATGGAAGCAGTGGTTTATGCCACTTTAGCATCCAAAATATCTTTGTGACTGTGTGTGTCTGTGTGATTGTTCATGTTACTATTTATGCAATATAATTTTTTTCCTTTATCTTATTATTATTGTGTAAAACTGTGGATTTTAATTTAATCACAAGCACCGTCCCATCCTTCTTTTTCCTTCCCACTGGCTTCACAAAGTTTCCCCCTTGTTGTCCAGTTCCAAAGCAACCACTCACTTACCTCTGCCTTTAAGATCCAGGCCAAGATCTCTGCTTGATGTTTCCTGGCCTACATACACACACACACACACACACACACAAGTGCATGCAGGCACACACACTCAAATGCACACATAAACATGTTGGGTTTTCATTGTGTTTTATGGGGACTTCCCACAGACATAATGATTTTTTTAATACTGTAGACTGTATATTATGTCCTAATAAATTATAGTATGTATATAATGACCTTTTTTTTTTGCTATTTCTGCACATATTTTTGTATTACAAAATAATATAATATAATATAATATAATATAATATAATATAATATAAGGGTGACACGATGATTCGCTGGTTCAAGCCTCGGCTGGGTCAGTTGGCATTTCTGTGTGGAGTTTGCATGTTCTCCCCGTGTTCGCGTGGGTTTCCTCCGGGTGCTCCGGTTTCCCCCAAAAGTCCAAAGACATACGCTATAGGTGAATTGGGTGGGCTGGGTTGTCCGTGGTGTATGTGTGTGAATGAGTGTGTATGGTTGTTTCCCAGTGATGGGTTGCAGCTGGAAGGGCATCTGCTGCTTAAAACATATGCTGGATAAGTTGGCGGTTCATTCCCGCTGTGGCGACCCCAGATTAATGGAGGGACTAAGCCAAAAGGAAAATGAATGAATGAACGAATGAACAAATGAATGATATAATATAAAATAAGACTAGACTTGGGGGATTCAAACGTTTAGAAACGAAACTTAAGAGACAATTGTTGTTTAATTTTATTTGCGATTCCTATTATAAAATTCATACTTCCCGAGAGGAGTGTCAAAGATGGCCACCAAGTGAATTGACTTCCCTTAAAAGGGACCTATTATCTCCTTTTTTACAAGATGTAAAATAAGTTTCTGATGTCCCTAGAGTGTGTATGTGAAGTTTCAGTGCAAAATACCCCACAAATAATGTTTTACAACTCTTTAAAACTGCCCCTTTTAGGCTTCAATCCAAATTGTGCTATTTTGGTGACTGTCGCTTTAATAAATTCAAATGAGATTTTGCTTCTATTCCTATTTTGAAAAGAGGGTGGAGCTAAAAATGCCTGTGTGTCAGCATAGTGGCAGATTCAGGGCTGTTTATACTAATGAGGGAGAGATAGTCACTAATGGGCAAGACTTTCACTTATTAATAATTCCTTTTTAATGAATAATTAATATAAAAAACGAATAAATATATATTTACACACATTTACAAAAGTACATAAAAAGACTTAAAATCTGTAGATTTCAGTTGGTACAGATTTTGTGTGTGCCTACCCCAACCCTACTCATAAACCCAACCCCAAGAAAACATCGAAGCACTTCATTCTGTGTGAGTTATGAGCTGTTTTCCACATGAGGACCAAAAAATGTCCTCACAAGGTCAAAAATGACTGGTATTGCTATATTTGTGGAGACATTTGTTCCCCACAATGTGATGAATGCCAGGACCGACCACACTCGCACTCTGTCTCACACACACACACACACACACGCACACACGCACGCACACGCAAGCACACACAGCATTCGTTCACCTCCCCCATGCAGCATCTCTTCACAAACACTATAGCTATTGCTCTTCTATTGTTAAAATCGCCAAGGCAACCTGAAAAACACTTGTGAACCAACAACACGCTTCGTCCAACAATGCTGAAAGTCACTGGTTTGGCCCCTCTTCCTTTTCTTCTTCCTTCCCTTGCTTCATGTGTTTAGCAGCTTGCAGTGCCGCAGTTGTCAGAGTGTTTACTGATGGCTGAAGCACTCACAACTTGTGAAATATGACACAGAAGACAAAACACAGCTACTTCATAATCTACTGCATGGAAATTTCGTACGCCCCCACATCTGACTGGGATCTTCACTTGCATCTGAGCACTTGGGGTAGTCGGGTAATGATTAACTTAGCTGGAACTGCAAAAGCATGCACATTTTTATAAACAAACCATTTTAGATGTTTGACTGATTGTTTAGATTACAAAAAAACTGTTTAGATTAGAAAACCATTTCAAATTTAACACCGGCTAGATGTTTCCGTGGGGAAGAAATTCACTCACACTTAAATGTTGAAAAGTTACTGCCTGTCTGAAGTTTGAGGATCACTGGTAAAACCAAAAACTGAAATTTGGCATCATCATTTAACTCACTGTGACTTTATTTACTCAGTGGAAAATTAAGAATTTTTACTCACAATTATGAATTTACTTCTTACAATTCTAATTATTTATGTATCATTTTTTTTCACTTTATATTTATTTCATTCATTCATTCATTCATTCATTCATTTATTTATGCAGGATTCAGCTCACAAACCTGACTTTCTTGCTGTTCATTTTCTATTTCAAAATTGTGAATTTATTTCTTAAAGTTTCAGAACAGAAACTCAAATTTGCTAAATTTCATTCATTCATTCATTTTCTTTTCGGCTTAGTCCCTTTATTAATCTGGGGTCACCACAGCGGAATGAACCGCCAACTTATCCAGCAAATGTTTTACGCATGATGCCCTTCCAGCTGCAACCCATCACTGGGAAACATCCACACACTCTCATTTACACTCATACACTACGGACAATTTAGCTTGCCCAATTCACCTATACCACATGCCTTTGGACTTGTGGGGGAAACCGGAGCACCCGGAGGAAACCCACACGAACATGGGGAGAACATGAAACTCCACACAGAAATCTATCATTGTATTTTATATGTTCTTCCTGTGATATTACATCTGAAACATTCCTTATTATTATCGACGTTAAATACTGTTGTAGAGCTTATTTTTTTCATGTAAAAACGGAAACATTTATTCGCCATTTATTCGCCCACACGAACATGGGGAGAACATGAAACTCCACACAGAAATGCCGACAGACCCAGCCGAGGCTCGAACCAGCGACTTTCTTGCTGTGAGGCGATTGTGCTACCCACTGCTAAACGCTAACTTGTAATGGCATTGAATCATTCAATGAATCGTTCACAGTGGCATTTGTGAAACTTTTAACTGCAAGACATAAACTCACAATTAAATAAAATGTTGACGTGCAATTGCAAGATAAAAAATAAAAAACAAGAAAATGTCTATATAAACAAAAATGTTAACTTGCAACTGCAAAATATAAAAATCACAATTGAAATGTTAAATTTCAACTGTGAGATACAATTTCCGATTTTAAAGTCGCAACTGCAAGCTACAAAAATGCTAAACAGTGAAATATTAACTAACAATTGCAAGACAAACAAAAAAATCAGAACTGTGAAGTCCCAAGTATCAATTTTATTTTTTTATTCCATGACGGTGACAAACATCTATAACTCCTTCTGGTTTTAAATATTTGTCCTTTTTTCTAAAACACATTTTCACATGGCTCAAGAACACTTCCTAAAACATATTCTGCTAATTTTGTATAACAATCTGTCGAAATCCTCAAATCTCTACAGTGTGTGTCTGTGGTAACTCGCACAATTTATTTAGCATCTTTTATATATGAAGGAACTGGCCGATTGGTCTTAAATCCAATCAGAATTGGATGTTGGTCTGAAGCTGAGGCAGAGTCACATGGTTGGGACTGGTATTATTATTTTCAATGTATTGCTTTTGACAAGTCTTTTATGTGGACCAAGATGCATTTGAATTGACTCGAGCAAAAACAGTAATATTAATAGAATAACTCTTTTCTATCATTGTATTTGATATGTTCTTCCTGTGATGTTACATCTAAAACATTCCTTATTATTATCGACGTTAAATACTGTTGTAGAGCTTATTTTTTTCCTGTAAAAACTGAAACATTTATTCAGCATGTATTGTTTTGAACGGCAGTGTTTGTTTTCAATGTACAGAAAGATAGAAAGCATGAACACTTGTGTTACATTGTAACAAAGTCATACAAGTTCCAAACAACACGAGCATAATTAAATGCTGACAGAAATATCCATTTTTTGTTGAACTAAACCAGACTCGTTATGTAACCAAGCCAGATATAATGCCTGGCAAGTCATTTGAACACATAGTTAAGCTACTTTCCCATGGTAGCAAACACAGTTAACTTTAATGAGATAAACAACTTTAACACACACTGTGCCATCATTTGACAAGAGTCTATAGATGCTTTTGTAATCTGAAGCCTGAATATTAAATTACATTTCCAGTAAGACATTCTCAATACACAACTGCTCATATTACACATTATGACACAAAGTTGCAAACGCGTCACTATAACACAAACACTGACACGCCAGCATCTAAAACTGAACAAGTCGTGACTAACAAACAACACCCGAAAACTGAACACAAACACACACACTCACCGTCTCGCGTGGATCTCCTCTCTCCAGATGCTCGATACTCGCCTCTCAGATCAGATTTGGAAAGGTTTTGATTGTAATTGTGGTTGTATATCTCCTGGCGACACGAAAATGGGCAATTACACCATCCGTGACCATATGAAGCGATGTAGAGCTGTACTCAGTCCAAGTCGGACCGAGCTGGTATTCATATCATCGGGAACAATCGCAGTTTTGGAGGGGGGCGTTGATCAGGAATACCCATCTGCTCTTCCAGACCCCTAACAGCCAATCAGCGCGCGCTCCGACGACCCTTTGTTCGCGCTGCTCCTTTGGAGACTGAGAGCATATGCGTCCAGTGGGGAATCCCCAAAACAATGGCCCGCTGGAGCAGACATGTGCTCATATCATATGCAGTAATATATTGTCATAGAGACATGCGGGATAATGCTGTCGTGGGCACTTTATAATAGCTTGAGTAATTGTTTGAAGAGGTAATTTGCAAAATCATATATTATTGGTCATATTTATGAATTAAATTGTGTTTTTGTTTTCCCTGTCATTTAACTTTTGAAAGGAATAAAGTTATCTGTTTCTGCAGATTAATCTTCATTTATTATGCAAACTTTATGCAAGACTTTTTTGGATTTTTCCATTTTTGTGTTCACAGTGCCTTGCTGAAAAAACAAGCAATAACAACAATACACCATCACAGAAATGTAGTTTATCATTTCTGCTAAATTGTATATTTAAAGACGTTTCAAACCATCAAATTGTAAACATTAAAACCAGTACATTTGAATGATTCCTGTGTGTGCGTGCGTGTGTGTGTGTGTGTGTGTGTGTGTGTGTTTTAGGACATTTTCGTTAGCATTTATTAGTTTTAGTATGCAACCAATACACTAAAAGAAAAAGATTCGTTGCATTTACTAAATTGTGTTAAGGTAAGTTGTTGAAAAGAATTTATACGGACTGAATTTAAACAAATAAATTAAGTTGAGAATTAAGAAAAAAATATTTTGTTTGTTTGAACTCAGCCCATAAACATTACTTGCAACCACTTACCTTAAAAGCTTTTAAATCCAATGAATCTGGGGGTTTTTTTAGGAAAGAAGAAAATGACCAGTAGTCGACCTACAGTAAACGGCCATTATTGAAACCAGTACAATTTCCAATGTAACTATTAAAACTTATGTACAAATTACATGATGGTTTATAGCCTACTGTTGGATTCTGTTGACTTATTGATTTTTTTTGCTGTAAAAAAATTCTTAAATAAAACACACACACACACACACACAATTGTGCTTCAATTATATTTTCCTTAATGAATTCATATCAGCAAAATATATTTGACATTTTTACACTTGGGTGATTAGGAATAGGAAATTGTTTAACCATGACCTTTCGCATGTAGGGCTATAAATATGAGAAAACACACAGGCCAAAGTCACTCAGTCATTCATCACACTAAAAGCAAAGAACAGAGTTGTGATTTGAGGCAAAATGTTGTGGAGTTTAATATAATGGGAAGAAAATGGCAAAACACACACACACAAAATGCTGTGAGAAAAATGGGCAAGAAAAAAACAAAACACGCCCCCACAAAATGCTCATTCCTACCATCAGGGCAATAATTAAGAAACACAAGTCAACTGGAATGTTATGAATGAGCTTGGATGAATGGGAGGATGTGTGTTTTCTTAGCACACTATTGGAAAGATAGTTTGAGTGGTCAAAACAACAGCTGGAGAACTGCAGATGTTAGTCTCCAAATTTACAATCTGACATCACTTACTCTAATCTACATCATTACATATCATCTACTCTCTTCCAAGTCAACTCAAGAATCGTTTATGTTTTTAGCAAATAAATAAATAAATAAAATTCCTTATTTATCAAGGGTGCCAATACTAGTGGAGGGTACCCCTGATAAATATTCAAACAGAAACTTAGGCCTATTGTCTGTTAACTTTAGTTAATTCAACTAAACTGACAACGAAAACTACTTGAAAAGCATTTATTCATCGTAGATGATGTTGATTTCTAAGTTAATGTTAAACTCATAAAAATCTACATTTTTATTCGTGTAACTTTTAATAATAACAATAATAAAAAAACCAATAAAATATGCGATTAATTACATGAAATGAAAATTAACATTCAAATGCAAACCTCCAGCTTTAAGAGACATCTAACTCCTTATCTTTCCTTCATTCATTCAAAACAATATAAATAAATTAGTTATTTTAAAACAAGTGTTTTCTGATTAATTGTTTGTAAGTAGTTTATGACCCGATGTATGCATACACATTGATTAACTTAGTCATTTAGTTGTATAAAATAATTTTCACATTTGCACTCAAACTATTCTATACTATATATATATATA
>CAIGQW010052080.1:0-10660 GCA_903798125.1 Danio choprae
GTGCGTGCGTGCGTGTGCGTGCGTGTGTGTGTTTAATTTGCATAATGTGCTTTTTGGTGATTTACACTGAATCCACTGTGGGTAGATTTGACTCATACTCATTTTTTTTAATAAAGGGTTTATTGTAGAGTTGTATTTAGCGGACATAAATGTCTTAAACAAAGTATATACACACACACACATTTACTTTCTGCTGTAAAGTGATATCACTGGCCAACGATAAATCACTTTCACGCACCAGCATCAATAGGAAAGTCTAATCAAACACCATATCAAACATGCCCTCATGTGTAAATGTCTGACACTTAATTTATGCTATTTCAACATCAGTCTCCTGAAGAAACAGTGAACCCTTTGTCAGACCTTGGCCTTCATAAATACTGTCGAAATAAATAGCAGCTGAGACGCACAGGAAGCCAGGTGTTCAAACTGATTAACAGACACTCACACACACAGCGCACCCTTTCTAGTCTACTACCTAGCAATGTAATCTTATCAGTTATCCTGGGCATTATGGCTTTATTATAGGGTTTAATTTGTAACATATTCCAAGACATAACAAAGGTTGCCCTTGAACAGAACTCCCTAATACCGAGAAAGGTCTTGTTTCTAGTTCGCCTCAGCTTTTTCTCACGCAAAAATAAAACCTGGCTATGTAAACTACAGCCAGTGTTCAGTCACAGCTCCTCCCTTTCTCTTCAGAGACTCACTGTACCTGACCACGTGTTTCTGCGATGAAACCTTGTTGTAAAATATCAAGTGAAAGGTTTCTTCATAAAATATCACTTTTGGCAGCATTTTTGACTATCGCACTTACAACTGCTCTGATGTGGTGTTTCCACGGGACTCGTAGTGCGCTACCTCTGCTTTCCGCATGACTGCTTGATAATGTGACACAAACCGCTTCAGTTCAGCATTCACACGCTCCGAGAGTCACTCTGAGTCACTGCGCGCGAGTCTCCGAGTGCGATAAGCCACTTGCGTTTATCCTCAGCTCGTTTCACATTACGCGTGTTTTGACATGCACTGACAGACCGGGAGACTTACTGCAAAATAAACACCGACCGTTTTACGCGATTTTTGAGAGGGTGTTGGTAGAAAGTGGTCAGCGTTTGTCTGTGAAAGGTAAGAACATATTTCCTAATGTTTTGCAAATGTGAAACGTGATATGATCCTCAAATTGTTTATTGAGAAAAGGTGTTGCGCGTTGGAGAGAGGTGTCAAAAGAGCTTCTGAAAGGTGCAAGTTACATTTCAATCGAAATTTAGGCTTTCTGTTGATACTGCTAACCAAATGGAAATAATTTTGTAACAATTTAAAGATGGTTTACTTTTTTTACACTTAAGCACTATTGGAAATAAAAGGGTTTCCCCCTTAAGAAAACGAAAAATGGTTTATTTTTGGCGGATTGATTACCGTTTGAATAAAACAGTACTACCCTCAAAAACAATGCTTGGATTCTTTCAATCCAAATTTGGGTAAAATATGGACAAACCCAAAAGTTGAGATCTATTAAAAAAAAAGCAGTTGACAATGTAACTACATCACAATCGTGGTTGAAACCCTCAATTGGTGTTTGAGTATACAAATGACATGGTTAAACTGGTTAATGTGACCAGGGGCGTAGCAACCGTGGGGATACGTCCCCCTCACTTTCAGAGACAGACCATTTAGAAACAGGTGATTAGTAATTATATGAACGTAAACGTTTGGATCTCATACAGCTGTCCCCCACACTTTTAAAATGTCCGCTACGCCCCTGAGTGTGACCAATCCAATGTGTGGTTACCATGGCTAGACAATATGCAGGTTATTATGTTTTATCACAATGGTAATTTTTTCTGTAAGGGACCTCAGGTGCTTTGAGTTAATATTTAAAAACAATAAACCGAGATGTTTTAAATGCCTTTAGTTTTAATGCCTTGGTTGCTAGTGAAAAGCCTATTTATCACTATTACACATGGGGAAAGTACAAAAGAATAAAAAAATGTCTTGACAAAAATCTTACCTGATTTTTATCAAAATATCCGTTTACCTTTCTACCTTCATTATATCTTCATTATACAGTAAGCTATAGCCCACCCATTGAGTTAAAGGCTATAGGCTATAGGGCTATAGGAAAATATTTTAGTTTTGAAGGAAAGAATTAACATTAATATACATTAAAAATAGTATGAATCCAATGCTGGAAAACAAGAACAAAATATTTGAGTTACTAAACCTGAGAGCTCTTGTGACAACTGACCCTAGTTTCACATTTTTCATCTGTATTCACATAAATGGACTGGGTTTTAGTGCTTTTCGTCACATTTTGCATGCGTTTGTTTATAAGCATACACAAGACACCATTGAAATAGCTAAAATCTGATAATTAAAATCAGATAAACATGGTCAATGAGCTTAAAGTAAACATTAATGCATATTACCATGCAATAACCTTTAACAGGATTTATTTTTAACTGCGCTCACCTCAACCTTAAGATAACATAACATGGATTTCTTTTTTTTTATCATGCATTTGTCTCTATTTCTGTGTTTATTTCAACATTTGACGCTCACTGGTGTAATATACAAGACAAGGAGCTCCTTGGGGAAATTGGAGCGCAGGTGGAGGAGCAGTGGCTGCATATTTACTCCGAGGCTATGAACAAATCAAAGACACCCTGAGACCGTGTGCTTTAGAGAAAGCCTCGAAAATCCTGTAACCCCCCTCGCCAGTCCACCTCAATAGAAAGGAATGCTTCCTTTATCTGCCTTCTATATAACCGACTGAGGCAATTGAGCTTGTGCCTGCTACTGACATATGCTTTCATTACTGCATCAGAGGGCACAAAGCAAATGCAATTTGAGATTTAGATTTTCTTGAAGAATTGCATTTAGAGAAAAATTTATCAAGGTTTATATTTACACATTTAGCACAATTGGCTGATGGTTTTTTGTTTTTTTTTGTATTTTCAGTTCACTTGGTAGTATCATACTATACTGTTTCAGCCACGGCTTTTTTTAAGTCAATTTCTTGGTTTTCCTGTCTGAACCATTATGGTTGATCGCCGCAACTAAATGTCAACAGTTTTTTTTTTTTTTTTTTTTTTTTTTTGCTGTAATGCAACTTTGCATCAATGCAGATGCTGCTAAATGGTTGAAAGACCTTTGCCCTTGGTCCCTGCTACTTGTCAGTTCAGCTCAGAATGAAGCGAGCTGAAAAGCCCCTCTATTTTTTGACTGCCATTGATGTCACAAAGGACCATCACAATAGCGTGACCTAGTTAATCTCAAAGTTCACATTCTTGTTCTATACGGGTTGTTATAGCTTTGCTAGACACAACATCAACCGTGGAAATGCAAGTCTGCTGTGGTTCATCTCTCTTGACGTTCATGCAGGACTTCAAAACATGTTGAATCATCTGAAGAGATGCTATCAGACTAAAGAAATTCAGGTAGTAGGAAGTGCTAAAGCCTCTGAGGTTATTAGAATTTCCACAGAGTCATTATAACTAAAAGGGGAAGCATTTGAATGAAGTTAGTTTGTTTTTAACGGCTGGTGGGAACAAGTGGGAAATAACATAATGCAGAAGAGTGAGAGAATTTAATGAATTTGTGCAAAGAAAAATTCCATTATTTGCACAGTATAAAACTGGCAACAGGCTCCTGTATAAATGGACTTGACCAGCTTCCTTTCTGGTGGTGCTTGGAGAGAAAAGGGACATTCTTTGACCGCTGTGGGCTCCACATAGCTTGAACAATGGCAGAACGAGAGAGGCCAGAAAAGGCGGAGGCGTAGAGACGCACCCTTCTCAAACATAGCACAGAGGAACTGGGCACTCTCAGGGCTAGTCAATATGCTGCTTTGTTATAACTCCACTTAGTCATCATTTTTATACTGCAGAAAGTATATTTCCATCCTTTTTTGATTGAACTAGAGCAGTTTTCAGCATACATTTTTATATATCAATAGTTTTTTTATGTATTTCATGGAGTTGGCTTAACTGAGCACATCTGTCTATCACCCATGGCAACACAAACTATACATTAATTTGGGTGCATCCTTGTCTGTGCACTAATGCAATGTTCTATTCGATTTATTAGTACAAGCACAGAAAAGTCCATGAACCACTGCAAATTAACTTAAAAAAAAATACATTTGAAACTATTTATTTAAAGTTGTTGGTTGTGTGTATGAATACAATATAAGTGCATATATTGCAATATTATTTGCATTAATACTGTACGCACAAATATTTAACCTTGTTGAGGGTACAGGGAGACTAGCTTTAATAACTCTTTCGCAGTGCTTCTTGAAAGTAGGCAGGGCTATGCATTTAAAAAAAAGTGACCTAGCGCTTTAATTTCTTATTAACACATGTGGTTTTGAAAACTACAGATCACCTTCCGAGTGCACGTAGTAGTAAATAAGTCACATTCGTCACATCACATTTGTTAGCAGCTTTTTAACACTTAATAATTAGAATAGAAATTGAAGATTAGACATTTATTTTATAAGTGCAAAATATTAAATGTGCAAAAGTGTGTAATAATGCTCTGTAAAAACTTTTCTCGGATCTGTTGCAAGCATGTTTCTGACCCATTGGTCAATCAGTTATTGTTAAAAATCAATTTCTTTATGAAGAAAATGAATGCAGTTCTCCTCTAAAACCTGATTGGTTCACTTTATGTTAATTGCAAGTGTTCCACACACTCCTATTTTCTGACAGAAGAATAGAATTTAAGGATGTTAAAAATAACGAATATAATCGTTTTATATTTGCCTTTAATATTTGCATTGAATGGCAATCGTTTTATTAAAACAATAAGGTAAAATACTACAGTGAAGAAGACCTTGGATATTTGGTAAATTGCATGTTCCTTTAATGAGTGAAATATATAGTAAGGCATTAAAGTAAATACTATTTACTGTACCATAGTTGATAGTTATGTTATAATAGATTACATCTAAGTAGTTTGCTCAGTTGCATTGTAAAAATCTTAGTTTTTTGTGGCCTGACTCAGAAAACCCCTCAAACGACTAACCACAACATAGACAGGAATAGTTGAACAGTTATCAGTTGTGTAGCTTGTTTTCATTATCAAATGATTTGCTTTTTGGGGGGGGGGTTTGGAAAAAAAATTTTTTTTGATTGAATAATATTACTTGCTTGCTCTTACACTCCAAAATGCTTTTCTTACTTATAGATTTTGTCTTGTTTCTTGTCCAAATTTCAAAAAATTAAATCAAGAAGCATTTTTTTAGACAAGTAAATAATATTGTTTTGTTTTCACAAATTATATGTCAAAATTAAGTGGAGTTTTCCTTAAAACAAGCAAAATTATTTGCCAGTGGTGTAAGTAAGATGAAGTTATTTCAAACTGAAAACAAAATTATTTTACTTTCCCCACTGGCATTGCTAAATTCATTCATTCATTCATTTTCATTTCGGCTTAGTCCCTTTATTAATCTGAGGTCTCCACAGCGGAATGAACCGCCAACTTATCCAGCATATGTTTTACACAGCGGATGCCCTTCCAGCTGCAACCCATCTCTGGGAAACATCCATACACACTCATTCACACTCATACACTACGGACAATTTAGTCTACCTAATTCACCTATACCGCATGTCTTTGGACTTGTGGGGGAAACCGAAGTATCCGGAGGAAACCCACACCAACACAGGGAGAACATGCAAACTCCACACAGAAACGCCAACTGACCCAGCCGAGGCTCGAACCAGCTACCTTCTTGCTGTGAGGCGAACGTGCTATCCACTGCACCACTGTGAGGCCCATTGCTAAATTACTCCCTTAATTTTAACAAAATTTTGAGAAGACAGTAAAATGCTTCTTGATTTAGGAATATTACTGTAAGTAGGATTTTTTTTTCAGTGTAAACAAAATATTATTTATTGCCACAGTGTGGGTATATGCTAAACATAAGTCAACACTTTAAGAATGTCTAACACATTAACTGGCCCTTATTTTTTATCTGCATGACACCATGACACTTTTAGCCACCATGACACTTTCTGCAATGATCAGTTAAACAGTGTTGATGAATGTGGTCAGTTCTAAAGTAAAAACACATGGAAAGCATTGAAAGTAATTAAAGGGTCATGAAACCCCCCTGTCTTAGCAGAGTATTTTCACACCTCTAGTTTGAAAAAGGTCAGGAAAGTGGGTAGGTCTAGCTTTGTTGAGGTGGAAGTGTCAAGTGGCGAAAGAGGGAAGGGTTTGCATAAAAAGAGGAATTTCATCACGTGCATAAAAAAACCCCCAGCTGATTTGCACACCGGCAACACAGACGCAGACGTAGTGATATTACTATAAACTTAGTAACTTCATTCATTTTGACTAAGGTATGTCTTCAAAGAGTACTGTTGACGACACTAACTAACTTTGCCATCTGAATAAACGTGAACAAAGAACATTAATCACACACTTGCCAAATTCGTAGAGATATGACAATCAACACAAACTGAAACCACATCTTTTTTTAAAAGAAGACAAGTGGCAAATATGGATTTCCTTACAAACAAATTTTCCTTGCGTCTTAGCAGACACTTAGTTTTGGCACGCTTAAAAACGGAACACTGACGACCCATGTCTCTGAGCAATTCTTTTCTTCTATCGGGTTTAATTGCGCTTGGCAACACAATTTGGAAGGTGTGTCTCTGAATGCTGTAACAGCCAAAAAGAGTCGACGAAACTATTCATTCTTTCATTCATTTATTCAATGAATTTGCCCTCATTTATTCAATGGCCCCTTATATATCAGGGGTCGCCACAGCAGAATGAACCACCAACTATTCCAGCATATGTTTTACGCAGCGTATGCCCTTCCAACCGCAACACAGTACTGGGAAACACCCATACAGTCCCACATTCACACACAATTTAGTTTATTTAATTCACCTATAGCGCATGTCTTTGGACTGTGGGGGAAACCAGAGCACCGGGAGAAACATGCAAACTCGCTGGCCAAGCAGGGACTCGAACCAGTGACCTTCTTGCTGTGAGGTGACAGTGCTAACCACTGAGCCACCAGTTCATCCAATCTCTCAACATCTCAAAAAAATGTGTTCGTGAACCTATTTTTTTATTTTTATTTTTTATTTTTTTCAAAAATGAAGGCCTTAAAAACCATTACATTTTATTTTTATGGGCTTTTCAAGAATAAAACACTGTTACCAATGTATTTTGAATATTGCCTCAATTATAACTTATTGTGATTTGCTTTTGCAATGTGTGATAAAAACATGGAAGCAGTTTGGTAATTAGTTCTAGCTAGTGCAAAATTGATATGCGAGTTTTGTTTTTAGAAAAGCCGTCATCATTGAACCAGACAAGTGCTCATTGTGCTTGATTCATTCCGGGATGTGACTGTATCTAATAATTACAGGTAATTACAGATGTTCTCTGTAAATAAATAGAGCTGCAGGACTGAGTGCATATTTTATAAGATAACATATAAGTTGTCTGTCCTTACTCTTATTATTAAATCAGTGCTACAGCCGAACACCATGTAACTAATGCCAAAGCAGTAAGCCTACTGTATTATATAGACTAAAATTGCGAAGTGGACTATTTTATGGCTTTTAAACAGTTCAAATGGTTGACTGACTAGTGGTTTATCACATTGGAATAAAGTGTATACTAAATAACTGTAAAATCCTGGGTTTTAAATACTTTTCTTACATGTGATTTGATGCTGAAATGAGAAGACTGCACGAGCTAGTGGCACGAGCTAGCTAGTCCTGAGACTGATGTGAAGTAACGACCTGCTGCAAGTTTATTATTTATAAGTGAATTAGAATGCAGCTTTGCACAAAGTATGTATTATATTTTATATATAAACACTAATATATATATAGTGTCTATTAAACAGCTTTTTTTTTTAAAACTGGGTTTCCTCGGTGTGCTCCGGTTTCTCCCACAAGTCCATAGACTTGTGCTAGGTGAATTGAGTAAGCTAAATTGTCCGTAGTGTATGTGTGTGAATGAGAGTGTATGGGTGTTTCCCAGTGATGGGTTACAGCTGGAAGGAGATCCGCTGCGTAAAACATATGCTGGATAAGTTGGCGGTTCATTCCGCTGTGGCGACCCCTGATTAATAAAGGGACTAAGCCGAAAAGAAAATGAATGAATGAAAAAAACTGCTTAACATTGGACCTTATAAAAAATATAAACTTGAAAATTGTGTCAGACTTCGACTTTGTGTCAAAATTAAACTATAATATTTGTTGCACTTGAATTTTTCAAAACCAACAACAACTAAAACACATGTACTGTATGTGTGAGTGCCCTTGTTTAGACTTGTTTATGGCATTACAAATATTAAATAGGATTAGGGGTTAGCATTAAAAAGCATAGGGCCTCACAGTGGCGCAGTGGGTAGCATGATCGCCTCACAGCAAGAAGGTTGCTGGTTCGAGCCTCGGCTGGGTCAGTTGGCATTTCTGTGTGGAGTTTGCATGTTCTCCCTGTGTTGGCGTGGGTTTCCTCCGGGTGCTCCGGTTTCCCCCACAAGTCCAAAGACATGCGGTATAGGTGAATTGGGTAAGCTAAATTTTCCCTAGTACATGTGTGTGAATGAGTGTGTGTGGATGTTTCCCAGTGATGGGTTGCAGCTGGAAGGCATCCGCTGCGTAAAACATATGCTGGATAAGTTGGTGGTTCATTCCGCTGTGGAATGAAAATGAATGAATGAATTAAAAAGCATTCAGTTAGATTTGCAGAAACACTGATTTAATATTTCAATCCGTTTACAGTTGTTCTGTCTACACAGCTGGCAGTTATGTTATCATTTTATTTGTAGCTCTCCTACAGTATGTGACTCTCGTTCTCTTTATTTATACAAATGTGCAGTTTCATAGTAGCTCTGTAGTTCTAAAATGTATCTTTTAGTAGCCGCAGCAGTGGAAAAGCACACAAAGTAGTTTCGACGTCAGACCAAATCGAGTAGCTGCAGGTGTTGTGTTTTGCATAATGTCTGCTACAACAGGTTGACGCATGTTTGGCTCGAAGTCGGTAAAAGCAGGAAAGCCACAGTAGTGTCTGATCTTTACAGTGTGTGTGCTACATTTTCCTAGTTTCATTTCGACTGGTTTACAGCTCATGCATCTGATTGATTTAAAGGTCATACAGAAAGGCAAAACACTAGATCTGTGTTAAATGCATGAGAACTAATTAAAGTGCGTACATACGACACTGTGGGTTCTACTGACAAGAAGGTTGGGCTTTAATTGTGAAAGTCATTCAACTACACTTTTGTAGTCTTATTTTTAGGCTCATCGTCTCCTGTCTAATGGGTTTAACATTGGAAAATGCATCAGAAATTGTATATCTGCCTTTGAATATGAATCCCAGTTAACTGACTTAAAGGAAGACTCAACGTTTTTTTTTCTTTTGAAAATAGAGTTAAACAGTTTTAGCATTTTTGACTCCATTCAGCTGATCTCTGGGTGTGGTGGGAGCACTTTCAGCTTGCACAGGGATCGTGCCGTGCAATCATAGAGACATTTTATGAGAGATGATTCAGAATGTATTTAATTTGGTGCAGATCCTGAACCATTATTATTTAAACTGGAATGAGCTGAAGTTTTCAGACGCTGTGTAATATCATACAGCCTTGGTATGGCAGCAGTATTCCTTGATTGAGCCAAGGTAAAGCAGCAAAGTTTCAAACAATTTTT
The DNA here is from genome assembly GCA_903798125.1 of Danio choprae. Lineage (NCBI taxonomy): Eukaryota > Metazoa > Chordata > Actinopteri > Cypriniformes > Danionidae > Danio > Danio choprae. The sequence continues at coordinate 9,687 of CAIGQW010052080.1, forward strand.
GGATGAATAAATCAAAAATCTATTTGTACACTTAATCAAACGTAAATGCTTTAAATTAAACGTTGTGGTGCTTTCAGCATCTGTTGTCACACCATCAAGTATATGAGGACATGAACATCTCCAGAACTGCTCTGAGGGTTACCAGAAATTTGTCATTTGGCAAAAATTAAAGTCACACAAAAATGGAAGTGTCTTCATGACAATCATGAAAATAAAAGTTCTGTTTAGCTTGAAGATATTGACAGAGAGATGGCACTGTTTGTTTGATTTCATGTGGCAAAATCTGCTTGCTTGCTTGCATAAAGATGCATTAAAAGGGTCAAAGACCAAATGTATACCATAATAAATGTTCACAATGTTTCTGGAGATGAAATATTGGGTTCGATTTGGATTAATCACTCAAACTATTTGTCTCACATATATGCCATGTGTGTATTGTTTTTTACACCATTTTTATTTGTGTTTGTAGTTTTAATCAAATCCTCTTCTAACGCAACATGTGTTGTAATCAATATTCACTGCTACAATGTGCACCACAGATCAGCAATTTGTATTTCCAGCAGAAACAGTAGACCATCTGTGTGTCTTTGGAATATTCAATCTTTATCTTTATATATACATTCATTTTCATTTTGGCTTCGTCCCTTTATTAATCTGGGGTCGCCACAGCGGAATGAACCGCCAACTTATCCAGCATATGTTTTACGCAGCGGATGCCCTTCCAGCTGCAACCCATCACTGGGAAACACCCATACACTTCCATTCACACTATGGACAATTTAGCTTACCCAATTCACCTGTACCGCATGTTTTTGGACTTGTGGGGGAAACCGGAGCACCCGGAGAAACCCCCGCGAACACAGGGAGAACATGCAAACTCCACACAGAAATGCCAACTGACCCAGCCGAGGCTCGAACCAGCGACCTTCTTGCTGTGAGGCGAGAGCGCTACCCACTGCGCCACCGTGCTGCCC
>CAIGQW010052084.1:0-13911 GCA_903798125.1 Danio choprae
AACAAGATATTCAGACATATCCCCATTTACACAGATGTTTAATACAAAATTATTCATTCATTCATCCATTTTCTTTTCGGCTTAGTCCCTTAGTCCCTTTCTAGTCGGCTTAGTATTAATCTGGGGTCGCCAGAGCGGAATGAACCGCCAACTTATCCAGCATATGTTTTACGCAGCGGATGCCCTTCCAGCCACAACCCATCACTGGGAAACATCCACACACACTCATTCACACACATACACTACGGACAATTTAGCTTACCCACTTCACCTATAGCGCATGTCTTTGAACTTGTGGGGGAAACCGGAGCACCCGGAGGAAACCCACACCAACACAGGGAGAACTCCACACAGAAATGCCAACTGACCCAGCCGAGGCTCAAACCAGCGACCTTCTTGCTGTGAGGCGAACGTGCTATCCACTGCGCCACCGTGAGGCCCGTCCATTGCATAAAGCACTGTAAAATAAATGTGACTTCACTAGTGAGTATGCACTTTTCTTTACCTGTTTGTTGTGGTATCCCATGGCAAAATGCTAAATTCTAAATATGTTGTGCTGTATCTTGAATTTCAAACATAAACTTGGCTAAAATATTCCAAGCACTGAAAGTTATTTTATAAAAAAAATGTCATTTGTTAACTTCTAACAAATTAAGTAAAAAGTTAAACTAAAAGGTAAATTAACTCAAGCTGGTTGGAGCAAACTCAACTAAATCATATGGATTTGTACTGAATCCCAAATTTTACTGAATCCGAAATTATCCAGACGACTTTTACAGATCCTTAGTGCTCCACACTGATGTATCTGCTTCATAGTTTAAAAGAAACAAGCCATTTATAATCAGTGTGCAAGAATCTGCATGATTTACAGATTATTTACAGGATGAGTGCATGAGGTGGAAATCAGGACACACTCAAGCGTGTAGTATTACTGAGCCACTTTTCCCCCAAGCAGACATTACGGTTGCTGAGACTCCCGCAAATAGATCATTTGACTGATATGTGGCTTCTATTTATAACCAGAGTTATTGGTTAGTTGATAGACAACATTCCCTTATAGCATATAGGTCATGTCCCATATGTCGCTGTGAGGGAAACATGATCACAGTGCCACAAACCAGTTCCTGAGCATACTATAGTATGGACATAAATATGTTTCATTGGTGGAAATGCCATTGTTGGCAGACTTTCTGGGTTATTCTCACAAAGCCATTAAAACAACATGGCACTTAGGATTTTAAATATAAAACGTAGTCATTTAGGAATATAAAAAACATAAAAATAAAGACAAGTATGATGTCTACCAAGTACAATGTGTATTTTCAACATGATATTCATTCATTCATTTTCTTTTCGGCTTAGTCCCTTTATTAATCCGGGGTCGCCACAGCGGAATGAACCGCCAACTTATCCAGCATATGTTTTACGCAGCGGATGCCCTTCCAGCTGCAACCCAACACTGGGAAACATCCATACACACTCATACACTACGGACAATTTAGCTTACCCAATTCACCTGTACCGCATGTCTTTGGAATTGTGGGGGAAACCGGAGCACCCGGAGGAAACCCACACCAACACGGGGAGAACATGCAAACTCCATACAGAAACACCAACTGACCCAGCCGGGGCTCGAACCAGCGACATTTTTGCTGTGAAGCGATTGTGCTACCCACTGCCCTACATGATATACATCTCATTAAAATTATCCCAAATGATAACAACATCCTATAGCATTTGTTTTGGAGGATGAAGAGCTAAACTCTTATTGGATAAAGTTGGGGAGAAATTTGAAGGAACGTTTGTCTCATATAGGCTAGCCTCACTTTTTTTGTTGCTAAATGTAGTGATCGTCTAAATGACCTCAGCCAATGTAATGCTAACACATGAAAAATACTATAGTGATTTATATTTTATATATTTATCAATGATACTTTTATATTATAGTATAGTTACATATTTATTATGATTTTTTTTTACTGATATTTGTTGTTACAAATAAAACAAATACTTTCATCGTTTTTTTAATGCTTTTTGGACCATCACATAATGAAAATTAGACCTGTGTAACAAAACTTTTAGAATTGTACCATAAAAGTGTCACACATTACTGTAAATGGGAGAATCTGAGCTTTAATTTGGTATATGGCACATAGTCCGAATAATTATGCTTCAGATGTCTTGCTAATTTTAATATAAGCTTTTCTTTAAATTGAACTTTCTCAAAAAATAATTTGAGTCTGAAATGAAGCAAATAGGGGCTCACAGTGGCGCAGTGGGTAGCACGATCGCCTCACAGCAAGAAGGTCGCTGGTTCGAGCCTCGGCTGGGTCAGTTGGCATTTCTGTGTGGAGTTTGCATGTTCTCCCTGTGTTGGCGTGGGTTTCCTCCGGATGCTCCGGTTTCCCCCACAAGCCCAAAGACATGCGGTATAGGTGAATTGGGTAGGCTAAATTGTCCGTAGTGTATGTGTGCGAATGAGTGTGTATGGATGTTTCCCAGTGATGGGTTGCAGCCGGAAGGGCATCCGCTGCGTAAAACATATGATGGATAAGTTGGCGGTTCATTCCTCTGTGGCGACCCCAGATTAATAAAGGGACTAAGCCGAAAAGAAAATGAATGAATGAAGCAAATATTTGACATGGCATAACTCAGTCAGTATTAAAGATATCGATGCTATATTTTCACAGAATATTCTTTACATTGAGAATGACTTTATGTCAAAAACAGCAATTCACAAAAAAGACTTTAGCTGTTGAACATTGAGGGTTTTTGCTCCTCTGAATCAAATGAGCCCACACACATTTGTATAATGTTTGAATCGACAGATTTGCCTTTTGATGTCTTTGAATGAAAGTCTATGGAGCTTGTTGATAAGGAGCTCAAAAATTGGTTACAGAATGTTCAATGAGATACCTGACTGTGATTGGTTGCTCAAGTCAAATAAGCCCACCCTCATACCTGACATTTCTATGCAAAGATATACATGGGCAGAGGCTGCAGTAAATATTTAGTTGGTACACAGAGTTACGTTTAAACTAAGTTCAGTGGTGCAACACAAAACTATGTAGTACTACATAAGTTGTAACTTAGTATCCCTTAATGTCTCAACTAGGCTATATTTTTACATACACACCGCTGGTGCAACTGGCCCCAGAGTACAACTTTTGTCCCATTGCAGGGTATGTTTTCTTGCAGGGTCCAACATTCTTCAAATATGATAAGTCCCATGTTTCTACATATTTCTCCTGTGGTGCTATGATATATCAACATTTGCCCTCATGGTAAGTCAATGGGCAATAAACCCCCAGCTGCTTAGAAACGTCATAGCATACTACACTATAACCTGCACAATTAGACCCCTCTTTCAAGAGCCAAATCTGTGGGAATAGTTACGCATGGATAGATTGTCCAGAATTAAGAAGAAAAAGAAGTAGATGTGTGGAGCATAATGATAGTGATTCTTGCCTAAAGGCAAGCACCAAAAACAATACAATACATTTAACACATAATTGAAATACCAGCACATATACAGCAGCTCTGGAAATAGAACCAAAGCATTGTCACTCACAACAGCTGACTGGGCTTCTTCAGATACATCCAAGGGTAGTGATCAGACATTTGATCTCCACTACTTGCCCATTTGTCAAACTCAACCAGGAGCGAAACAACAGGAAATGTGCATCTACACTGACCTAAAAATACAGCCAATCAAAACAGTTCTCTCTGCTTGCATGATCCCTTGCACTCCTAATGCACTGCAGCTGAAGAGACTAAAGCTAAGCAAACAAACTCTTTACTTTATGACTTGTATTTTCCTGTCTTGAACAACTAAAGAGCCTTGAGATAAAAAACTGATTCCCCAGTCCTGCACCTAACTCAGCAGTCCAAATATCTCTGATAAAGGCCTAAAGACCATATTCTGGATATGAATCTTAAACTATTATTTGTTTGATATGTGAGATAAGAGTTTACCCCAAGGAGTTATGAATGTTTTCTGTTTCTAGGTTTGTATAATGTAAAAGAGATGAATACATCAGCCCAATACAGATCAACGGCTATTTCATTCATTTATTCATTCATTTTCTTTTCGGCTTAGTCCCACAGGGGAATGAACCGCCAACTTATCCAGCATATGTTTTCCTTCCAGCTGCAACCCATCACTGGGAAACATCCACACACACACACACTACAGACAATTTAGCCTACCCAATTCACCTGTACCGCATGTCTTTGGACTTGTGGGGGAAACTGGAGCACCCGGAGGATATCCACACGAACACGGGGAGAACATGCAAACTCCACATAGAAATGCCAACTGACCCAGCCGAGGGTCGAACCCACGACCTTCTTGCTGTGAGGTGATTGTGCTACCCACTGCGCCACCGTGCAGCCAACGGCTATTTCATTATTGCTATTTGACCACCTATTGTCACAATATTGAAGCAATAAGCAAAAAGGCTAAAGCCGGGGTCATACTAGAGTTTGAGCATGCGAACTTCTGTCGTATGGTGCTGCGAAAAGGGGCCGGATGAAACAATGTGATTAAACATTGATAAAGTGAGCGATTGCTCCATAGAGGTCACATTTTGATCTTCTATTGGTCTCACGCAATCAAGTGATGCGATTTTGCAGGTCAGAGTTCACCAAGCTTGAACTTTACAAAGCAGCGAACAGCCAAACTTGTCGCATGAGCTTCCATTTCCTGTCTGCCGCATTCGTATGCGTATGAATGGAAGTCTATAGGGCGAAAAGTGCAGCGTGACCACGGCACTTAAAAAATTATGGTCCTTAGTTAATGTTAATGTATCTTAACATTATATTAAGATTTAATGTTATCTACGTATATATAATGTTGATGTTACCAAATGTATTAATAATAGTTCAGCATAAGTAATTAAAATCCAAAGCTTATTAACATGAATGCCCTGTGAATTAAACATAATAAACTGTAATAACTGTATAATTTATTGTTTTTTCATGTTAGTAAATACATTAATAGCTAACATTAATTTAAGAACCATTTTGAAGTGTTTTTGAAGTGAATGAGCGATGCTAAAGCTGGGTCCCTGGAATAAAAATAATTCTCTGGGTCACAATGTTAGATGTTTAAGGAACATTATGCACACTGACCTTTATAGAAACACATAGATCTGAAAGTAATGCAGCAATATGTATGTAAGTTTATTAGTTATAATGTCTAATCTGTGATCAATGACAATGCTGTTTGTGCTTCATATTTTTCCTGTTTGCAACATGAAACTATTTAACTTTTATTTTAAATTTTGTATAAACAATGTAAAGAAATTAAGCAAATGATACAATTAGATACACTGACAATATAGCATTAATTTCAACTTCTAGAGTGCATTTTAATAATACCTTATTGCATGTGCAAAGGGGCCTCACGGTGGCGCAGTGGGTAGCCCGATCGCCTCACAGCAAGAAGGTCGCTGGTTCGAGCCCCGGCTGGGTCAGTTGGCATTTCTGTGTGGAGTTTGCATGTTCTCCCCGTGTTTGCGTGGGTTTCCTCCGGGTGCTCCGGTTTCCCCCACAAGTCCAAAGACATGTGGTACAGGTGAATTGGGTAAGCTAAAATTGTCCGTAGGGTATGTGTGTGAATGAGTGTGTGTGAATGTTTCCCAGTGATGGGTTGCTGCTAGAAGATGTAAAACATATGCTGGATAAGTTGGCGGTTCATTCCGCTGTGGCGACCCCAGATTAATAAATGGACTAAGCCGAAAAGAAAATGAATGAATGAATGAATGCATGTGCAAAACACAGCAAGATGTAAGGCACGAACAAAATGATCAGATACATCAAGCAAGCTAATGTTTACATAAAGAGTGCAAAAGCAACAGTGGAAAGCAAAAGAACTAATACTGTATGTTGAAAGGAACATACTCCTTTAATATTTCATTAATGCACTGGTGACGTGCAAAAATGTGCTGCTATTTTAACAGATATGACAAAAAATGAATCCACATCTGACACTGCATTTCCAAAACATAGCAGCAGCCATTTAGAATGAAGTCCTAAATAAGACATATCTCATTAAAGTAATAAAGAATTAATAAATGCACTTGTACAGCACTTTCAACATTTATTCCTTTACATTGAAATCACTGTACAATAATATGAGGGCATCTCTCCACAATTCCACCGGTGTGCAGCGTGCATCTAACAGTATAGTGTCCCTGTCACTATAATGGGGCATTAGGACCCACATAGACGACAAGGTAAGCACCACTGCCTGCCTCACTAAAACCTGTTTGAACAGCAACCGGTGGTCTCCCATCCAGGTACTGACCAGACTCAAACCTGCTTAGCTTCAGTCTGCAACCAGACTTGAGTTACATTGCGATATGGCCAACATTTAAAAACTCTGAAAGGATTTGATGTTAAATCCTACTAACATTTGATGTACACTTGATGTACAAGAAAATGCAGTTACAGTATGACATTCATTTCACGTGCCACCTAATGTAGTTCCACTCAGGATGCATGTAAATCATAAAACATGTGACAGTGCAAGCTAATTGCATAGTTGAAAAAAATAACCATGACAAGTAATGTATGATTGAGAGCAAGGGCAACATTAATTCCAGAGGCTGCACTTAACTGATTTCAAGGTACAGTAGTTATGTATGCCTATACATCCTTTCTCCGGATAAATTTAATCTCTGTCCTTACAATCTTTAAGATTTCAACCAACAGTCCTTATAAGGGAGCTTGGAACAGACAACAGTAGTCAGAAACCAGTAGAAAACATCATGTCCCAATAATATGTACAGGAGTTTTACATCATTCTAAAATAATCAGACTTCTGTTCCCATGCTTCATTTTTCAACATGCAAAACTTCCCCAGACCAAATATGGGCATGTTAGTCAGTCATCTTTTTTTAACACACAGTTTAGATCTGCCATTTAAACTCATGCAATCCTGCTTCTTAATATAAAAATGTATTTGATGTATTAAATAGGAGCATTTAATGTCCTGGAAGTAAGCAAGCACTTACCCACTTCAAAGACCAACCCTTTCGGATAAATCATCCTTGCCCTATTCGCTCTCAGCCAGAATATTTCCCAGTGCCCATTAAATGTTCATCCATGCCATCCCAGATGCACTTCTCCGTTTTATTTAGTAAAACCTTTTTTGCATCTGTGCCTTAAGTATATAGAGTATATCAAAACAAAACAGTATTTCCAACTCAGAGTGGCCTGAGAGCTACTGCGCCAGAGCCTGGTTTTCAGCTGACTGTGCTGGAATCAAAGCTGTTGACATTGCTCCCTCCCTCTCTCACATTGCTCGCTCTCTTTCTCTCTCCCTCTCTCCCTCTCTCCTCCCATAGCCCTTCTCTGGAATCCAGGCTTAGCGCATGACAGCATGCTTGTGTGTATCTGTAGACCATCATGAAAAGAAGAAACAAAACTAGTGAGAGAGCAACATGAGAAGGACTGAAACCCTCTTAGCTTCTGAGTTATGATCCGGTCTCTTTCATATGAAGTTCATTCTGATACATCCTTAGAACATAAATCAGCCCTCCACACTGCAAGTAAATCAAAAAATTGGGCACATATATGAGCACACATATTTTCACTGCGTGTTAAGATCCATGAACACTTTATGGTGCATGAACATGTCTATATTAATTAACTGGGACTTTAAGTGTCACTTTATTTTTAATATTATAATAAAAGAGTAATCGGGCGGCACAGTGGCTCAGAGTCAGTAGCACTGTTGCCTCACAGCAAGAAGGTCGCTGGTTCGAGTCCCAGCTGGGCCAGTTGGGATTTCTGTGTGGAGTTTGCATGTTCTCCCCGTGTTCACGTGGGTTTCCTCCGGGTGCTCCGGTTTCCCCCACAGCCCAAAGACATGCGGTATAGGTGAATTGAATATATGAAATTGTCCGTAGTGTGTGTGTATGTGTGTGAATGAGTGTTTCCCAATACTGGGTTGCGGCTGGAAGGGCATCCTTCGTGTGAAACATATGCTGGAATAGTAGGCGGTTCATTCTGCTGTGGCAACCTCTGAAACAGAGACTAAGCCGAAGGAACATGAATGAATGAATGAATAAATGAAAAGAATAATATGTTTTTGTTTAATAGAGTTGGACAATAAACTTGGTTGTATGGTGTGTGTGTGTGTATATATGCACTCATTGTTGCTGTTTTGTCAAACTCTGCTTTTTATTTACAATGAAGTGTCAATAAAATATGGTTTTTTAGATTATAAAGAAAGAAATTCAGCTAAATTAACTCTTAATCATTTTTGTCATGAAGTATGAGTGACCCCTGCTGGCATTATTGAGTCATTCAAATGTTCAAAAGGCCAGACCCATAAGCAGTTAAGATCTCTACAAGAGATATGCTAATGTGCCCACATCTGTGAGAATACCAAGAGTTTCTGAAATTCAAATCTAACAAATCCAAACTAAACCTTTTAAAAATTACCACTCAATACATATACGCAATTTAGAAATGTATGTCTAATACATACATTTAATCCCAGTTTGTGCTTTTGTTTTATTGATAAACCTCCTGCATGTACTTTGTCTTTCTTGAAAATCATCATAAATTATAATAAAAATAATAATACACATTTATTAATAAAACAATTCATTCATTCATTCATTCATTCATTCATTCATTCATTCATTATCAATCGTTTATTGATTGATTGATTTTGTAATCCCATTTTGGAAGTAAGGGATTGCTGAGCATGTCTTCTGTTTTGCTTATTTGTGTGTGTGTGTGTGTGTGTGTGTGTGTATGTATATATATATATATATATATATATATATATATATATATATCTTGTTTATCTGTTTTGCTTATTTAGTTATATTTTATCTGTGTTTAGGCCCCCTTGTTAATTGGAAGTGAGCTGGCAGAGCCACATGGACACCACAAATCATTCATTCATTCATTTTCATTTCGGCTTAGTCCCTTTATTAATCTGGGGCCGCCAACTTATCCAGCATATGTTTTACGCAGCGGATGCCCTTCCAGCTGCAACCCATTTCTGGGAAACATCCATACACACCCATTCACACTCATACACTACGGACAATTTAGCCTACCCAATTCACCTATACCGCATGTCTTTGGAATTGTGGGGGAAACCGGAGCACCCGGAGGAAACCCACGCCAACACGGGGAGAACATGCAAACTCCACACAGAAACGCCAACTGGCCCAGCCGAGGCTCGAACCAGCGACCTTCTTGCTGTGAGGCGAATGTGCTATCCACTGCGCCACCGTGAGGCCCCACACCACAAATCAAAAAGGTAAATTAAAAGGCATAGTTTTTTTTTTTCTTCTTCTTTTAAGCTAATTTGGGTTGGTTTTTTAACACACACTTGCAAATAAATCATAGAGAAACGTGGTCTACTCTTTAACAGATCATCTATGTTCTGTTTCTACCCAAAGAGTTTGTTTACCTCTACACTTCCTGTATGTAGATAACGGATCATGTTTATTCGGAGAAGTAAACAGCAGTTAGGAAAGCTTGAGGCAAGGCATGTCCTAAACCACTGTAGGCTCATGAGAGATCACATTTGTCATGCAACTACATTTAGAGAACATTTTCATTTCGGCTTAGTCCCTTTATCAATCTGGGGTCGCCACAGCAGAATGAACCACCAACTTATCCAGCATATGTTTTACACAGCGGATGCCCTTCCAGCTGCAACCCATCTCTGGGAAACATCCATACACACCCTTCACACTCATGCACTAGGGACAATTTAGCTTACCCAATTCACCTGTACCGCATGTCTTTGGACTTGTGGGGGAAACCGGAGCACCCGGAGGAAACCCACGCCAACACAGGGAGAACATGCAAACTCCACACAGAAACGCCAACTGACCCAGCCGAGGCTCGAACCAGCGATCAGCGACCTTCTTGCTGTGAGGCGAACGTGCTACCCACTGCGCCACTGTGAGGCCCAACTATGCATTTAAAAAACTAATTATGAACAAATTTAAACAAAAAAATGAGACATGACAATCATCTTCAGTTGCTCTTTTTGACAACAAATTAAAAGTTAATACAAAAGGATAGCTCAAAACAAAAAGAAAAGAACATTATTTCATTCACCCACCCTCCAATTGTTCCAAATCTTTTAATGTTTCTTACTTCTAAGATGATATTCTGAAGAATATTGGAAACTGGTAACCATTAACTTCCACAGTATTCTTATTCCTGCTATTGAAGACAAAGGCTACTGCTTATTAGGATTGTAACTTATGATTATTTTGATAATCGATTACCTGGGCAATTATTAAAACAAGCAAGGTGAAGGTTATAAACTTATATAATTAGCTTAATCCAATCATGTTTATAGGATATAAAAACGTTAAAGAAAACTTTTTCAGACTGAACAATAACGAAGATGTGCCAAACATGGACATGCAAGAAAACTCATCCGGAGTTTGATGTAATCCATCTGTGAAATAACATTAACTAGCCCCATTCCGAAATGATAATTTTGCTCACAGTGTCTTAATAATAAAACAAGAAAAAAATATTAATCGGACGGTTCCATAACCAACAATCACAGACCACAGATTTTAGTGTAGGATTTCAGGATTCTTTTAGGATTTTTCTTTTTAGGAAGTTTGTCCCTGAAGAATAAATCATACACTGTAAAAAAAATGCTGTTAAAAATGACATTCTACAGTAAAATACTGTTTTTTTTTCACTAAAACAGGGTGATAAAATCACCACACAGCACAAGTAAGGAAGGGAAGCTTTGTGGTTTATTGAACATGATAGTGAAATATGTCCCATTAATCATAAATCATTATTACCCGTGAAATGTAATTCCCAAAGATGTGTTTTATTGCCAATTTAAACAGCTCCAAAAAGTGCACAATCCATTCACTCACGGAGATAGTTGACCGTAGCAAGATGGCGGCGGCGTTGACCATTCAGTGACGAAACGGGGCGTATAGCTTTGCATTGCATGTCTGTCCGCTTGTTAAGTCGTGACATATAGGTGACGTACAAAATACTGTGTCCGGGTCCAAGCCGCTACTCATGTGAATTGAGAAAATATTCGTTTTTTCTTTGTAAACGTTTATTATTACTGTTCGTTGAGTCTCCACATACAGTTTGATATGGCTCTTGGACCCGGAAGCCGCTTCGAGTGACGTCACAACAAGCGAACGATCTGTCCTACGTCGCTGGTTGCGTAGCGACTATACACAAAGAAGTTAAAAGGTAATGGAGTTGACTAAACGTGCAGGTAAACAGTAAAAGCAAAAAAAGGCCATCACAAATATGGTTAAGCAAACGATTGAAATATTTGCCCGTGTGAAACCGACGAAGAACCCCCCCGCGGTGAGTGTTTTGCTTTTGCATAGTGTATGGGATCGACTTCGCAGTTTGCACATCTAGCTTAACATCTAATAGGGCTTAGCACATAGCAATTATGTTTGCATATAATATCCTAGTTATTTTATTTGCATTGTACACTTTATTATCTGTCCAAAATAAGCTATGACATACAGCCGACGAAACTTAACATTGAAAATAAAAACATCAGATACAAGAACAGAAATAAGTTAGTTTATTTTCCTTTTTAACGCACTCCAATAATTATATAACTTTAGGTTAATAATGTATTACTCTCAACCGTCGTGACCCGCAGAAGTAAATAAATATGGTTTCAATCACATAGCTATCACTATACTGTAGCCGGCAAAATGTAGACACAAACACTCAATATCTCTAATTATTAACTTTGCTAATGTATTTGTTATATGTCTTATATTATCTTATCATACTGTTGTTCTTTGGTCTAATGTGGTGACGCTTTTGTCTTATTTATGGAGACATGCTTTAAGAATTCATTCATTCATTTTCTTTTCAGCTTAGTCCTTTTATTAATCTGGGGTCGCCACAGTGGAATGAACCGCCAACTTATCCAGCATATGTTTTACGCAGCGGATGCCCTTCCAGCTGCAACCCATCAGTGGGAAACATCCACACACACTCATTCACACACATACACTACGGACAATTTAGCTTACCCAATTCACCTATACCGCATGTCTTTAGACTTGTGGGGGAAGCCGGGGGACCCGGAGGAAACCCACGCGAACATGGGGAGAACATGCAAACTCCACACAGAAATGCCAACTGACCCAGCCGAGGCTTGAACCAGCGACCTTCTTGCTGTGAAGCGATTGTACCTACTGCGCCACCGCTTTGCCCTGCTTTAAGAATATATATAATAAAAAATATAGGTGACCATTTACATGGACGAATTTTTAAAATTAGTGTACTCATGCTTAAACATTCTTATTGCAGGAGTACTTTGCTGATTGTGACGAGCAGGGCAGTAGTTTACTGTTTTTGGTTCCCAGAGATGTGGCTGATGGTTTTATCAACAATAAGAGGGAAAACTACAAATTCAGGTAATGTGTGGAGAAAAAAAGATAGAGATTTAATAAAATATAACGAATATACTTTTAAGCTTGTAATTATTGCATATTACAATATTCTTTAGTTATGTGTTCATTCATTCATTCATTCATTCATTTCGGCTTAGTCCCATTATTAATCTGGGGTCGCCACAGCGGAATGAACCGCCAACTTATCCAGCATATGTTTTACGCAGCGGATGCCCTTCCAGCTGCAACCCATCACTAGGAAACATCCACACACACCCATTCACACACACACACACACTACGGACAATTTAGCTTACCCAATTCACCTGTACTGCATGTCTTTGGACTTGTGGGGGAAACCGGAGGAAACCCACGCCAACACGGGGAGAACATGCAAACTCCACACAGAAATGCCAACTGACCCAGTCGAGGCTCGAACCAGCGACCTTCTTGCTGTGAGGCGATTGTGCTACTCACTGCGCCACCGTGAGGCCCTAGTTATGTGTTTGCAATTCAAATTATTTGGATGTTCATAACATTGAGTGATTGATTTGTTTTTATTTTGAAAATGTCATGTTAATAGGTTTAAATTGCAACATACTGTAACACATTCGGGCTGCACGGTGGCGCAGTGACTAGCACAATCGCCTCACAGCAAGAAGGTCGCTGGTTCGAGCCTCGGCTGGGTCAGTTGGCGTTTCTGTGTGGAGTTTGCATGTTCTCCCCGTGTTGGCGTGGGTTTTCTCCGGGTGCTCCGGTTTCCCCCACAAGCCCAAAGACATGCGGTATAGGTGAATTGGGTAAGCTAAATTGTCCCTAGTGTATGTGTATAAATGAGAGTGTGTGGATGTTTCCCAGTGATGGGTTGCAGCTGGAAGGGCATCCGCTGCGTAAAACATATGCTGGATAAGTTGTCGGTTCATTCCGCTGTGGCGACCCCAGATTAATAAAGGGACTAAGCCGAAAAGAAAATGAATGAATGAATAAATGCCAGTCATACAGAGACATTTTCCAAACACAGAATTTAAGAAGGCAGCAAATATTTTCTTTACTCATACACAATACATCCCACAATTATGCCACTGAAAACTGATTTCAGATTTTTATTTTTGGGACATTATGAACTAAATACATTTCTGGAAGCAGCCAGTGTTTTAAAACATTTTCAGGTGGATTTATTGCCAATTTAGGCACAGATCCCTGAAAAAAAAGGTAAATAGGTAAAAGCAACGTTTGGTTTTATTCGTATTTATTTCTTAACTGTAGGTTTCAGAAAGTGTTTGACCAAACAGCCAGTCAAGAGGACGTTTTTGAGGACATTGCAAAACCTGTTGCTGATAAGTAAGTTGACATTTTCTCTTTTCTGAAAAGTGTGTACAAGTATGCTATCCATTTACACACCTTTCCATTTAATTGATAAAAAATAAGTATATGTTGGAAAACTAGATAATAATTTAGATAAAGAAACTGAAAAGTTTGTACCAATTTTAATTTTTCTTTTTTTGTGTGT
>CAIGQW010052088.1:5000-10155 GCA_903798125.1 Danio choprae
CCTCATTTTCCTTTGGCTTATTTATCAGGGGTCCCTTATTTATCAGGCGTCGCCACAGCAGAATGAACCGGCAACTATTCCAGCATATGTTTTACACAGCAGATGCCCTTTCAGCCGCAACCCAGTACTGGGAAACACCCATACACACATTCACACACACACACACACACACACACACACACACACACACACACACACACACACTATGGCCAATTCAGGTTATCAATTCCCCTATAGCGCATGTGTTTGGACTGTGGGGGAAACCGGAGCACCTGGAGGAGACCCACGCCAACACAGGGAGAACATGCAAACTCTACACAGAAACACCAACTGACCCAGCCGGGACTCAAACCAGCGACCTTCTTGCTGTGAGGCCACAGGGCTAACCACTGAGCCACCGTGCCGCCTCATACTAGATTATATAGTCTTTAAATGTGAATTTGTTCTAACAAAAACCCTGGATTTGCTTCAGAAGGCCTTGATTAACCAGAGCAGTCGTATGGATTACATTTTAGATTAGGGGGAAACTCTCTTTCACAAGGAGCTATATAGTTTTGTTTTCTTCATTTAAAAACTGCATTAGGTGTTTGCTTGTGTTATCTTTGACTAATATTTAAATTAGCTTGATGAAACATTAAACTGTGACAAACATGTCAAAAAAGTAAGAAATCGGTAAAGGGGCAAACACTTTTGCACACCGCTGTAACTATTTACACAATGACAACAATACAGTGTTATTTTACATTTGATTATTAAATTGCTGTTCCTGTTTGACACCCCCCCCCCCCCCCCCCAAAAAAAATCATTGTTTATCTCATTTGTATCTTCTCTCTTGTTGTCATTTCTGTTATTATATTCTATGCAAAACAATACAAATCCATCTAAAATTATTAATTCTAGCTATTCGAGTCATCTGGAGAATGTTGCAATATATATCGCCCTAATATAAAACCAACTTTACCTCAATACCACTGACTTCCATTAAAAAAAGAGTACTATGAAAGTCAATGTTTAGAGGTTTCCAGCTTTCTCTACCAAATCAAACAGGTTTGGAACAAGTGAAGGGAGTGTAAACGAAGACACAATTTTCAATTTTTGGGTGAACTGTCCTTTTAAACATAACTAAACCATCACTACATTAATAACAGCCTAAACAACACCTCCCAGAAACAACGAACCCAGAATCTCCCAGATCTGTCCATTCAGAAACAAACGCAGACCTTTGAGCTCAACACAAGACTACTAGATGTCTATGTAACTGAGGTAAAGTTGGTTTTATATTCACACATTCAGACTTTGGCGTTCAATAAAATAGTAAAGATTAAATTTATAAAGGCTAATGCAGAGTAATTATAATGACGTACTGTTATGAGCACAACTTCTCTATATTGTTTACCTCGCTACTTTGAATATTCGGTCTGAAATTGCACGCAAACATGACTTCAAAACAACATTAGCACTGTTTAATGAACTGTGAACAATGTTGTATTTTGACAATCATTGTCTTCTAATATCAGGATTCAGAAAACATCTCAAGTCATATTAAAAAGGCGAAAGCCCGAATCTTCCACATTTTTCAGTCAAATTTAAGAGCTTTCCAGTTGCTTTTTTATACTTTTACAGCAATTTACAAGTAGCAAATTACATATTTACCACCTAAAGCACCTAAAAGTAATACCTAAAGCATTACTTACCATAAAAAGTAACTAAGTAACGCAACTAGTTACTTTTTCGGAGAGTGCCTCAATATTGCAATTCATTACATTCAAAAGTAACTTTCCCCAACACTGATTATAACCTATTTAGTAATAACATATTATAAGCCAACACAATTACATTTCCAAGCACTTCATCCAAAAATCTAAGCACATTTTAAACACTAAGATTAAAATTCAAGCATTTTCAAGCCTTTCCAGCACCCGTACGAACCCTGTAATACGGCTTCACTATTTAGAAAACATCTGAAGTCATATTAAAAGGCGAAAGTCCGAATGTGTGAATATAAAACCAACTTTACTATCTATAATGTCTACCTAGGCTGCTCTCTGTGTTTCGGGACACAGCCCTCAGATACAGTTGCCATAAATAGTGCACAGTGCGCTGGGTAATAAATAAATGGGTTACCGCGAAAACCCACCTCGCTGCTGGAAACTCCGCGGGCTCTTTAACCGCCAGAACGGCCTCGGAGTTGCTGGTGTATGCGGTCAACACGACGTCCTGCTGGCGACTCATCTTTTTCAGCGAAACATTATTAATAGTATTGTGGAAGTTTCGCTGTAACTTCGGCCGAGCTGCCGCTGCTGAACTCTCCCCTAACAACATGAATAATCATCACTGTAGCGCAGCTGGCCCCGCCCCCCTCGCGAACACACGGCCAATCATGGAGCCGGATTATGAATATTAATCGCGCTGGGTCACGCTCACCCACCAAGCCTTGCTGAAATGCAGACTTTCTCTTTAAATAAAAAGCTTGACTTATGAGTATTTAAGGATAGTTCGTCAATAAACAACAAGTATATAATCGCTTACTTACAAAATAATATAGTTTGAAGAAAGCTGGAAACCTTCCTAACTTTCATAGTATTTGTTTTGTTCTTCCTACTATGGAAGTCGATGCTTTCAGGGTTTTAGCTTTCTTTAAAATATCTTATTTTGTGTTCATAAACAGACTCATAAATGTTTGGAAACACTTGAGGGTGAGTAAATAGTGAGTATATTTCATTTGGGGGGGGGGGGGGGGGTGAACTGTCCCTTTAATGACGCTGCATATTTGAACACTCAAAGAAGGTTACTAAGCAACCCAGGTAACGTAATGAATATGCATTAGATACGTCATAGTTCTGAAAACATACACATTTTTCATTTTTAAGCATATTATAAAGCTTGATGTGGCTTTAAAACTCCAGTCAGAGATTATTACTAGTTTTTAGACAGTCGCAGAGAGAATCTACTGTTAAAATCCCCAGCGGTCTGCCTCCCGCTGTATCTCAGTTACCGACTCATGTGTATTAATTTAATGACTTTGTTTCCATTCATTAATGATGACATCTCGTGTTTATCAGTCAGGCTAATGTGAAAGATACATTTAAACAAAGCAATGTTCTTTGCTTCTCTGCCTGATATTACAAATTAAATATAACTATTAAATTAAATAAAACTATTGTTTAAATGCACCAATAATGATCATATTCACTATTAATTTTAAAAAGAGGGTGTACTCATTTACACTGAGCACTGTATATACAAATCATTAAAACACATGCACAACGTGAGCCAACACAAACCTCAAGCTGAAACTTTAAGACGTCTGCATTTAGTTAAAAGCTCTGAGGTTTGCTTCATTTCCCTGTGATTTGCCTTTTGTGTGTCAACAATGAGAGATTAAATGACACCCTCCAACCTGATCGATCAGTGTGAGAGTTTTTGCTAAAAGGGATACAGCTGTGGACGGAAGCTAAAGATAATTATTTATATTATTTATTAAATTACCCATTAATTGTATCTAATTAACGTTTACCCAAACCCTCACAGTAATGTAAAAACAGTAATTATAACGAGTTATTATTCATATTATTTATTTAATTAGCTGTTACATTGTATTAACACCTACCCCAGCCCTACTCCTCACAGTAATGTAAAAACACCAATTTTAACAGGAATAATTCATGTTTGTTAGTAAATTACCCATTAAATTGTATTTTATTAACGTCCACCCCAACCCCACCCTCACAGTAAGGTAAAAACAGTAGTTATACCAAATATTATTCATTTTGTTTATTAAATGACCCATTAAATTGTATTTTATTTACACCTGCACCTACCTCAAAAATAACCCAACCCTCATAGTAATGTAAAAACAGTCATTATAATGCTAATTTTTTATATTATTTATTTAATTACCCATTAATTGTACTTTCATTAACGTTTACCCCAACCCTACCCTCACAGTGATGTAAATTACTGTTGTACAGCGTCACCATTCACCTCTTTTGTCGTGAGTGTCCGCAGCTGTATCCCTTCTAGACTTCTCCCGCTGTGAGCTGTCCTGAGGCGGCCGGGGCGGGAAGGAAATATGATGTTGTGCTGACCGCAGACCACACAGGTGCGCTGGAAACCATTATTTATTCAGTTTAGTTCCTCAACACACAATCAGACACGTTTCCATTCCCGTTTGTTCAGCACGTCTGGCTCTCTGTCTGACTCTCAACACAAACTGGTCATTATTTTGGCAGCCATGATGTCTGTTGATAGATGGAGGATATACCGCGAACTAAACTTATGCGCAAAACTGTAATATGGCATAAAACATTAGCGAATAAAGCAGCGTTTCCATCCAATGAGACACAAAGGAGAGCAAAATCATCACTTGCTGATAAACTGGAGCTAATATCAGCCAGAGGAGTGTAGTTTGCTGCACTGTTGGGATTCTCCACTGTGGTGTCTGAGTAACCTATAACCATATGACCCTTTTACCAAGACCTTTTCCCCCCAAAATCCCCCAATAATATGTGAATAAGGACCCTAGGCCTTGATTACGCCTAAATCTGACACTGACTATAAACATATCCCTCAAATCTGACTGTTGTTGGTGGAATTTTCTCTAGATGTGAACCCAGATTTTGAGAGCTTGGCCTTATTAAGCACAGAGTGTTGTTTTGAAAGGTCCATCTGGAGTCCTGAGAAGTGCCTGCGTCTCTTTAACTCATAAGGGGAAGAACTGTGTAGATAGGCATATAAAGTCAGAGCTGTAGATCTGCT
This sequence comes from Danio choprae, assembly GCA_903798125.1. NCBI lineage: Eukaryota > Metazoa > Chordata > Actinopteri > Cypriniformes > Danionidae > Danio > Danio choprae. Next base: position 9,759 of record CAIGQW010052088.1, read on the forward strand.
GCCCTCTGCTGTTCACAGCCTCTCAGTGCCTCAGCAAACACAGCCCTCAGTGTACAGCCGGTTCAGAGCTTCATGCTCATACAGTCCTCATCATCTTCACCATCATCATCATCATCATCATCATCATTACAATAATAATCATTACAATCCCCATCATCTTCACCATCATCATCATCATCATCTTCACCGTCATCATCATCATTACAATCCCCATCATCTTCACCATCATTACAATCCTCATCATCTTCACCATCATCATTGCAATCATCATCATCATCATTACAATAATAATAATTATCATCATCATCATTACAATAATAATAATTATCATCATCATCATTACAATAATAATCATCATCATCATCATCATCATTACAATCATCCTCTTCATCATCAT
>CAIGQW010052093.1:0-10004 GCA_903798125.1 Danio choprae
TTCAGATCACTGTTCACAAACTGCCTGGATTAAAATGTCAATTGTGTATGTGTGTTTTGATGTACCTGCTCGAGAATACTGTTTATACGCTCAACTTCACAGTCGATAAGGAAACGTTTCTCCTGGCGACGATCCATTTCTTCAATAATGCGCCTGTATTCAAGAGGATCTACAATGTTCCCCACTGAACGCGCCGTAACCTGCCAGTTATTCATCACTGCAGATTCCATGATGGCCTGTAGGATGGAAAACCCTGAGAGAGAAACAGAGAATAAACCATGGTGTGTGACACGGCGGTACATGGGCCTGTGTAGATGTGGTAACAGGGCAGAATTGGGCCAAAATGATGGAGCAAGCAGTGCTTCGTTTCTCTCTTTGGTTTGAGAATACTGAGGAACTGCTGATGCAGTGCAAAGCTGAAGGATGAAAGGAGGGAAGGCAGAAAAAGAGGCACGGTGAATGTAATTACTGCAACTCTGCACTAATCATTCCAATGCCATGGCATCACACACATTTTTATACAACATGTATATTTTTTGTTCATGTGTGTGTGTGTAGGCCTTAGTATTTCACATTTATTTTACATATGCTTCATTATAGACCAGATTCACTACAGATCATATCTTGCATGCAACTAACCATGTCTCCTGCAATACATCAGACCCGCTGCAGCACATATCAGACCCCTGCATAGGCACCCCACCCCAGTGAGAGAGGGTTTTGTTTGCTCTGGAATTCCCTCACAATTTAATCTATGCCAGAAAAAAAAAATCTGAATACTCCATGTGTTGAAGACGGGGGCAGCGGGGAATCATCAATTCTGTGGAAAGTGGTGCATAATAGAAAACAATATATTCAAGTCTCCTTACAGAATCTCTTACTCTCTCTATCTCTCTTTAAATATATACATACATATATACATACATACATATATACATTTATATATATATATATATATACAGAGAGAGAGAAAGAGGGAGAGAGGGAGAGAGAGAGAGAGAGAGAGAGAGAGAGAGAGAGAGAGAGAGAGAGACAGAGAGAGAGAGAGAGAGAGAGAGAGAGAGAGAGAGAGAGAGAGAGAGATTTATACACTTGTTTTTTATTTCACAAGTGTTCACTGGACACTGTATAGCCTATATACATAGCTTCATGACACCTTTGCAAATGTATTATCCAAAGATAAGCACTTTACAAGTCATTACAGACTTGAGTCTTTTCGATATATGCAGCAAGCTTTTCGCATCTATTTGAGCATCCATTGTTTTCTGTAGATCATCTCCAGCTCAATAAGGTCTATGGGGACTATTGATGGAGGCCATTTTAAGTTTCTCCAGAGATGTTTGATTGGGTTTAAGTCAGAGCTCTGGCTGGGTCGCTCTATGAAGGATGTTCATACAGACACCATCTAAGCCACTCCTGCTCTGTATAAGCTGTGTGCTTTAAGCTAATAGTCCTTAAAGATGTCTTTCCAAATAAAGAAACATCTCAAAGATGCTCCTGGACTAAATAACAGGTGTAACTGAAAAGAGAAGGAAAACTTCATTCATTCATTCATTTTCCTACGGCTTAGTATCTGATTTATCAGAGGTCGCCACCGTGGAATGAATCGCCAACTATTCCAGCATATGTTTTACGCAGCGGATGCCCTTCCAGCCGCAACCCAGTACTGGAAAGCACCCATACACACTCTCGCATTCACACACACACTACGGCCAATTTAGTTTACCCAATTCACCTATATCGCATGTCTTTGGACTGTGGGGAAAACCGGAGCACCCAAAAGGGAAACCCATGGCAACACAGGGAGAACATGCAAACTCCACACAGATATGCCAACTGGCCCAGCCAGGACTTGAACCAGTGACCTTCTTGCTGTGAGGCAACAGTGCTAACCACTGTACAGCGAGCCGTGGAAAGAAAAAAACTTACACAATGTAATTATTTATTTTTTCTTTGTATAACATTTAAAAATGTATCACAAAACATTTAATGTTAGTATTATGGTGTTTGAACTGTAGTTTGATGTGGATAAAGAGTAATATGTATTTTAATATATCTTCAAATAATTATTGTACTTAATATGCCTGAAATAAAACTTTTGTCTTTGACCAAAGAAAAAAAACACAGTGTATGGCTGAAAATCTTGTCCGAATGGAGAACAATGTTTGCTTTTAATTGATTTAAATTGTATTTAACAACACAAAACTTGGTTAAGGTGTTAAAAGCAAAACACAAACTTAACTAACTAACAAACACCCTTGATAACCTCCAGTTTTAGGCCATACACAGAATCTGTCCTGATCCATTCCGTCTCATTTTTAGCCCTGCAATCACATTCATTATAGGACAACACACACACACACTCAATCACTATTTTAATTAGCATACGTCCTGGAGTGCCATGCCGCCAGGCTGTTTAGCCGTTACCAATTAATCAAGACTGACAGCTCGCAAAGAGGTGAGAATTCAAATGACACATAAGCGCTTTAGCTCTTAAAGTCATACGTGTTGGTGAGAGGAAGGACATGTGATACGTGCGAGCCACAAACACATTTATTAAAGAGGAGTTCATTAAAGAGAAGTTCCCTAAATAGCAATTAAGAGGGTCTTATTAAAGATGGTATGGACAAAATGTTTTCAGCACCCTCAAACATGTTTTCAGCACCTTCAGAACATCTCTTAACCTTGCACAGATTTATTTATTTATTATTTTTTGAACAAATTAGACTTGGCCTTTTGCATTTTTTTTATTGCGAGTCTCTGCCAAATATTGCGCCACTCAACTGAACACCAAACTCAACGTGTCACAGAGTTTATGTTAACCAGCAAGCCAAGTCTCGATCTCACGCAGATTTATTTTAATCGTCACTGTTTAGCATATTTAACAGATGCAAGAGGCCTGTGGTGATGTAAAGCCATTTAAAGTTTGGCAGCACCAGCACAACTCCCTGCTGACTAAAGTGGATGATTTCAAGGGTGGAAACAGATTGAGAGAGTCTGCACTGTAACGTGATTTGAAAATGATTCAAGGCATTGTGTGCTTCAATGAAATCTGGCTTTTAGATCAGAAGACTTCACGTTATCATTTTTGAACAGAATTTCATTGTGGTCCCTGACTTGATGCATTAAGTGGGGGACCAAACAAGTTACACTGACTTGAAATTTTTCCATCATCTGAAATCACATTAGTATGGATCGGATGGGCCAAATTTACTAACGTATTGCGGCAGTGCAAACTGCCTTTTTGGTGTTAAAAAAGTACTGTTTGTATTTATTAAACACACAGCAAAGAATATCGCTGAAAAGGTGTGGAAATGGCTGTTTTTGCACCTAACCTTACCAAATATGCATTTGTAGGAGTTTCCTGGTCAGACGCAAATTTATGGGAGGGGAGTATTTAAATGATCATGTGACGTAACTTACTAATGCTTGAGCTCCTCAAATTATAGGTATTTGTTAGTTATTTAACATCTGAAAAAAAAGCATGTCTTAAATGTTGAGCTTAAAAATGGCTGTAATGATGTTGCTGGAGGAGGCACAGCAGAGAACAAAGCACATGCTATGAGATGAAATATTTCTCCACATGTATAAATTAATACAGAATGCTAGAGGGCATCATCTCAACATACTGTTTGCCAAATATGTTGTTTTTAATTTGCTTTAGGAATTAAAAGATGACTTTGAACAAACAATATGGTGAGTCATATAATACCAGCAGCTCTCTTAGCATCTGAACTGTTAAAAACACAAACAGTTGTCAAAATGTACATCTTGTGGACTACCTCAGATAGTTGGATATAGCTTACTGTATAAAAAAAAAAAAAACTAAGCACATGGGTGCCATCCAGTTCTGAAGTCTTTCACATTTGCATGTAAAAGGTTTTTGTCTGCATCTTGTTTTCACCTATATCAAACTTGTCTATTTTGCAAATATGCCTGCTCTTTTAATAAATAGACCTAAATAAACTATATATTTACGTTTATGCATTTATCAGATGCTTTTATATCCAAAACAACTTAATATAAAACTCTAAATATAATAAAACTATACTACTTTTGTTCAATATGTGTACAAAAGTTGCTTTTATTTAGTAGTTGATTTAGAAGTTGGCTGACTTTAACATCATGAATATGGATTGTTTTCTTAGCAATCCCACATATTTGTCTCTTATCCCAATAGAGAAAAAAATGATTATGTCATCTCTGATGTAGATCTCATAGTAGATCACCCACACATTAGGAGCATCGGCTCTGCATATTTGCCACTACGCTAATGTGAGCTGTACTTTTAGCACAGGTCCATATGTAAATGAGATTTGTTACTCTATTTCGGAATTGAGTAAATTTGCCCTACTTGGAAAAATCTAGCATCATGTTTCTCTTTGTATTCTGAACCATCCTTGTAAGCACTCTCATCAGCGTAAACAAGCTAAGACGAAAAGTGTGATTGTTGGCTGCACAGCCATGAGGTTAAAACCCTCCGCCATTATACCAGTGTTTGACTGCTTTGCTCTCAATGTGTCCTCTAGAAAGAATCTGCAAAAAATACTAATTAAAATTGTTTTTGGAGAACAAAAGGAGAGAGGGAACTAAAAAATCTTTCAAATAGTAGAAATAAAACGGATAACTCATTTCAGGCAGTTTAGAATTGTGTGGGTAATTGTTAAGTTTTTAACTAAGTATTACTTCTAAGTATTAGCTTTACTGCACACAACATAAAAGATCCAAAATAGTATAAAAAGGGCACTTGTGACCTGATCCCAATTGGTCAGCTGAGACACATTTCCATTTACAGACAGCGCTAAAACCAGTTTTAAATGCGTCTCTGGTGACCACTTTTGTATGGATTTCCTCTATAGATTCCCGTTTATTTCATCACACTCTACTTCACCCTTACAGTGCACAGATCACATCGACTCAACAAAAGCAGACTACAAGCCTTGTATTAAAAGTACAAATTAAGAATTTGCTAATTCAATTATAATTTGTGTGTTGGGCGGCGTGGTGGCACAGTGGGTAGTATTGTCGCCTCACAGCAAGAAGGTCGCTGGTTCGAGCCTCGGCTGTGTCAGTTGGCATTTCTGTGTGGATTTTGCATGTTCTCCCTGTGTTGGCGTGGGTTTCCTCCGGGTGCTCCGGTTTCCCCCACAAGTCCAAAGACATGCATTATAGGTGAATTGGGTAAGCTAAATTGTCTGTAGTGTATGAGTGTGAATGAGAGTGTGTGGGTGTTCTACTACCTTCAGAAGCGGTCAAAAGTGGACAAGGTCATGATATTTTCATGACATGCAAACTCCACACAGAAATTCCAACTGACCCAGCCGAGGCTCGAACCAGCGACCTTTTTGCTGTGAGGCAACATCGCTACCCACTGCGCCACCGTGCCACCCACTGAATTGCATTGCATTTTTATATTTTTCTTCAGAAAACCAAAAACATATTTTGACAAATGTCATCGAATGGAAGTCAAAGGTCATCAAAAACGTTTAAAATCACAAGCATTTTACAAAATGAAATGTCATAATCGCAGAATGGTCTTATTGTATGACCCATTGCTTTAAATTTCGAAATACTTGGCAAATGGAGATATGACACATGGCAACAGATACTGCTATCTGAGATATTAAATGACAAAAACTTAAACATTTAAAATTCAAAGATTTAAATATCTCCCTTTGCATTTTTGAGAAGTAAAGACTGCAGACACCATCTTGGCAATGTCACTTTTAAAATAAATGACTGTGTATGCCTGTTTACATGGAGACAATAATGGTATCATTTTCAAAGTTTACATTTTCAGGTCCTCCAAAAATGTTTTGTCATGTAAATGAATGTCAAAAGTCATAAAATGGTTTTTGTTTAGTTTTTTGCACAAACGCCCCAAGAGTATTCATGTTAGTGTGTGTTTGTACTCACCTCTATCAGTGTCATACAGGTAAACAAATTTCTCCCATTTATAATGGGCCAGCAAGCTGAGCAGCGCCCCCCGGAGGCTCGGCCTCATCTGCAGAACAAACTGCACATCTGTGTCCGTGGGAAATGATGGCGTGATGAAAGAGGTGTGCAGGGCGCCACAGAACGATGTTAATGTATTCATTGACCTCCTGTCGTAGAATCCAAAGATTGCGTACACACCCCTGGAGAACTGAGAACAGACTGCCAAAACCAAGAGAGAGACAGAAGCGGAGTCAGTGCAATCTTAAAATAAACAAGCATTAGGCACACATAAGCATTTTGTACTGTGATGAATAATTGCACGGCCTTCTATATATTTCTGTGTCTTTAAAACAATCCGAACAGACAAGAGGAGCTTGCTAGCAGAAATAGAAAGGTTATGACATCATCATGGATGTCACAGACAGCATATATTGCAACATGACCCAAATTCATCCGAAATCCAAAGGTCTTATTTATTTATTCATTTATTTATTTGAATCACCCTAAATGCAGCTGTCATTCAATAACTTAAAAATAAACCGCAAATGTTTTCTAAAGCACACAGCAAAGCCGACAGCAGACAGATTGAGTTCGCTGACATCTCCACGGCCGCACACTATATGAATGAATGCCCAGAAAAATCAGTGTTAAGCATAACTTCAGCTGTGGTGCTGTCTGGGTAATTTAATATTTGCAACCTTCTGTTATGCTGAGGGAAGACATTTGTACCATTTGTCTGTTTTCTTGAATTATTGTTGCCTTACACAAACACCTGCCTCTTGAAAACCGAGAGAGAAGCAGAGAATAGGAAAGAGGGTGGCGGGAGATCTGTTGAAGTTACTCGGATATACTTAGGAAAAGGAACAAAATGGGGCAAATGTTCCCAAATGTGTCCAGGACACACACAAACCAAAAATAAATATATAAATAAATAAAAGAATTATATGGCATGTGGACGTGAGGGAGAAAAGGGGGAAAACGCAAGCAAATGTCACATTACTCATAGAGCCCAGAGGTTAAAAATCATAACACACACACACATCTACTCAAAAAAAAAAACACACACAGACTTGAACCCAGCCAGCATGACAAACACATTAATGCACGTTTGAGAGCTTCAGCAGGACTGAGAAAATAACAGAGCACCTAATTTGCAAATACTGTAAAAGTGTTCATATTAATATTCAAATGTAAACGTGCTTGATTTAAAAATGTCTGTTTTTTAATGAGAATTTGAATCGACTAAAATAAATCATGACAGCTGCCACTGCTCTCCTGTGCACTTCAGGCTCCAGTCCAGGTGGTGAAATCTCTGCAGAGGAGACTGGTCCGTGACTGGTGCCCACCTCGTATTTCTTATTTTTTAAATTACTTCAATATTGAGTTATTTTTTAACTAAAACTAATCAGAGCACCTGATCAGTGAGTGAGGATATTTTACACAAGCATCATTCATGCTATCCACCTTTAACGCTTCTGACATGCATTACTAAATCATTACGGTGTAATAAAATGCATTAAAATTCTACATTTACTACACACACAAAATTACGTTTGCTGTTTGTTCAAGTATATTTATGATATAAAATACAATTTTCGAGTTTTAGCAGGGGGTGGGCAACTTAATTATGTTCAATCCACTTCAATCTGTAAGCTAACTTATATCCTTCATGTTGTCCCAACACAAATCGATTGTGTGGAACCCAGTATTTTTACGGTGTACACTGTAAAAAATGCAGGGTTCCACACAATTCAATCATGTTGTCCCATCACAAAAGGATTAAGTTAACTATTAACGATTAAGTGGATTAAACATAAAACAATTAAGCTGTCCCCAAAAAAATCTCAAGAATTGTGTTGTTTTAGCTCATTTTAATATAAGTCATTTAAAAAAAACAAAACAATAAAAATGTTTTGGAGTGTAGCTTATCAATTAATTAGGATGGACAGTAAAACGTTGGCGCATTCTTGCACGTTTGTATTAAGGGAACACTCCACTTTTTTTGGTAAATTGGCTGCAGCAGGTGCAATGATATTATGCAGCACCTGAAAATATTTCCCAGCTACTTAAATAGATAACAGAGCTGCATAATATCACTGTGCCTTCTGCATTCCTGGTACGGCAACAAAGTTCCTTGATTATTACGATAGAATGAGAGTATAGTTTCTAATCATTTCGGCCTAAAAAACAGCAACTGTTCTTTTTCTGTCAGTCTTAGTACATAATGTAACTACAGAAGAGTCAAGCTTTAAATATGAAAATTATTATTTTTTTTTTTTTTTTTTTACAATTTTAAGCAAGATGCTATTGATCTATTTTGATTCAATGATTAATGCTAAGCTAAGCTAAACGAGCTCTCAGCAGACCTGTAGATTGGCTGAAAGGATTAAAAAATGGTCAAATTCAACTGGGGACTTGTAAAATGAGCATATTTCCTCCAAAAAAAAGTGGAGTGTTCCTTTAGATGATCTTTTTAAGAAACAGAAAAGGAATAAACGTTTGTAAGCGCACACAGAAATCCATCACAGAGATCCATCAGGAAAAGCCAGTCGTTTCATTACGCTGTGTGTTCATGCAGGGGATTTCTTTTTTGTGTGCAGCAGCCCTTTGCTAGAGATAAGGTAAACTGTGCTGCAGACAACACTAGCGAATCCATGATTCATTATAGGATATCAACTTAATTTTTATGACGCTACCACATTTATTTTTTCCAATCCACAACTGAAAGCTAATCTCAGAAATAACTTGCATCCATCAGGCAGGCGATTATGTAAAGTGTTAATTAATAACTAAATTCAGATCGATTAAAGCTTCTTTGTGTTGTGCGTTTGATGGTGTAAATATGATATGACAAAAAAACATGACAACTAATTTTTTTGTTACTTTAACTCATTTTAATGTGAATCAAATCACAACTAAATTGATTTAGTTATACAAAGTGTAACTTAATATTTTAGTCAGCTTGGCTGATGTAAGTTGAGATGACTAGAAAATTTAAGCTGATGCAACTAAAAAAAAAAAAAAACTTATTTCACAGTCTACAATGTAATTTCAAAGCTTAGCAGAAGGAAAGCATAATTACTTTTTACAATTAAGAGTAATGTGGTTATATGAGGTTCTAATTGGCTTAGCATAATGTCAATATTTCTGAAATGTAAAGTTCTGGAACTAAACTAACCTGCAGGTATGATGGTATTCAAGCAAGATGAACATGATTAAACCAACGATTACATTCTGTGTTCATAAATAAATGAAAGTAATGGAGCAATGGACGGAATGAGTGAGCAGGACACCAGGATTGTTCTGTACTGACTGAAAGGCTTCTGGCTGTGCACATCAGTGGTGTTTATGTCTGGGTCTAGTTGGGCCGGTGAGTCAAGTCCGACTCTTGTCTAATTTTAATCAGGTCTGTTTTGAGTTGGCTGTTTTCTTCCAAAAAAAATCATTTATGGATGTTGTACTTAGAAGCGATTCGGGTCTGCTACAGATGTTACTACCAGAGAACACCTCTACATTACTTTTCCAGCAGTGCTTTTATAATATTGTGCTAATTTGACCAGGTAAGTAAATCTCACCCATAATCAGTGTTACCTGTACAATCATTAAAAATACTGTACAATCGTTAAAATACTTATCCACCGAAAAATTTAAGTAAGGGAATACTGTTCATTTTTGGGTTTTTTTAATTACTTATAATGTAATTGTCTTAAGGAAGGGTGTTTAAAATGCTCAAGTAATAAAATACTAATAGGCCATGTTTAATTCAAATATAAATAAAAAAAAATAATTAATATTGTCAAGAGTTACAATTATAAATCAGAACAAAACAGGGTGTTACGTTGCACACCAGCTTATTAATATGCAAGCCCCAGGCATGTAATCTCGATTTCTAGCAAGATTACAATAATGATCGTTTTCCCCTTATGTATGCGGGTGTATGTGTGGATTACAAATTTATTCAGCACCACCCTGAGGAGGCAGAAGGTCTGTTTAAATGTACATCATCATATGTGTGTGTGTGTGTGTGTGTGTGTGTGTGTGTGTGTGTGTGTGTGTGTGTGTGTGTG
>CAIGQW010052094.1:0-15842 GCA_903798125.1 Danio choprae
GGTTGTGGCTGGAAGGGCATCCGCTGCGTAAAACATATTCTGGAATAGTTGGCGGTTCATTCCACTGTGGCAACGCCTCATAAATAAGGGACTAAGCCAAAGAAAAATAAATGAATGAATGAATGAATGTCAAAAAAATCTATTGAATATAAGTTAACGATTGTGTTCATTCTGTTTTGTAAATATATTAAAACTCGTGGGTTGGTAATATGCATTGCTTAGAAATTAATTTAGACAACTTTAAAGGCATTTTTCTCAAGATTTAACTTTAACCTAATTACCCTAACATTAACTTTAGCCTAATTAACATATTTAAGCCTTTAAATTGCACTTTAAGCTGAATACTACACTCAAAAAATGTGCTGCTTGCTCAAACTACTTATTTAAAATGAGCTGAAACAACACAATTATTGAGATATTTGGGGGACAACTTAATGGTTTTATGTTCAAACTTGTTAAGTTAACTTCATTGATTTGTGGATTGTGATCAATGAATTGTGTGGAACCCTGCATTATTTACAGTTGAAAAATATCAAGTCAAATATTACATACTGTCATCATTCATTCATTCATTTTCCTTTTCCACAGCGGAATGAACCGTCAACTTATCCAGCATATGTTTTACGCAGCGGATGCCCTTCCAGCTGCAACCCAGTACTGGGAAACACCCATACACACTCACATTCACACAGATACACTCATACACTACGGCCAATTTAGTTCATTCAATTCACCTATAGCGCATGTATTTGGACTGTGGGGGAAACCGGAGCACCCGGAGGAAACCCACGCCAACACGGGGAGAACATGCAAACTCCACACAGAAACGGCAACTGACCCGGGTGGGACTCGAACCAGCCACCTTCTTGCTCTGAGGCGACAGTGATAACCACTAAGCCACCGTGTCGCCCGTACTGTCATCATGGCAAAGATAAAAGAAATCAGTTATTAAAAAATGAGTTATTAAGACTATTATGTTGAGAAATGTGTTAAAAATTACTTTAACTCTTCGTTAAATTAAAAAGAATTAAAACTGAACAGGAGGGCTAATAATTGTGACCTCAACTGTACACGCACACAACTCTTTGCACACTTCCGACTCAATTAGAGCTTCTCGGACTGTGACAGGCTGCTGGAATTCATTACGGCGTTTCATTACAAGCGGGATGAGAAAGGCCAATCAATAGAGTCAGTATCTGCTGCTTCTAATCTCTGCAGTCCGTGTCAGCGCCGCTATCTGTAATAGATCTCTGGGATTATAGAAATTCCTGAGACACCATACGGCAGGCGTCCAGGTTATGGTTTGTCTGTGACCCGGCTCTGCCTATCGTGAAGTCAATGCCGGCGGGAGAAAACGGCACGAGGATAAACGCGGAGGGCAGGACGGAAAAGAGTCACTGTAATTTCTCTAATCCTCATGGCATTTATACCTCCGCTGTTGGATAATGAAAATAAATATAGTTGGGAAAACTTTTTTATTTTATTTTTTTACATTTTTTTAATCTGTTGCATGCTTAACAGTAGTTTTACTAGGTCAGCAGGCATGAATGCTGACTCACACAAGACGTCATGTTTACTGGCAGATTATACATTTAAAGGTCCAGTGAGGGCCTCACGGTGGCGCAGTGGGTAGCATGATCGCCTCACAGCAAGAAGGTCGCTGGTTCGAGCCTCGGCTGGATCAGTTAGCATTTCTGTGTGGAGTTTGCATGTTCTCCCCGTGTTGGTGTGGGTTTCCTTCGGGTGCTCCGGTTTCCCCCACAAGTCCAAAGACATGCGCTATAGGTGAATTGGGTAAGCTAAATTGTCCGCAGTGTATGTGTGTGAATGAGTGTGTGTGGATGTTTCCCAGTGATGGGTTGCAGCTGGAAGGGCATCTGCTGCGTAAAACATATGCTGGATAAGTTGGAGGTTCATTCCGCTGTGGCGACCCCAGAATAATAAAGGGACTAAGCCGAAAAGAAAATGAATGAATGAATATCAGTGTATTAGTCTTAAGGATATCTATAAGCTAGTGTGGTACAAAACAGTGACAAAATTCACGTTTGGAATATATAAAATTGGGTGGCACTGTGGCTCAGTGGTTAGCACTGTCACCTCACAGCAAGAAGGTTGCTGATTCAAGCCCCGTGCGGGTCAGTTGACGTTTCTGTGTGGAGTTTGCATGTTCTCCCCATGTTGGCGTGGGTTTCTTCTGGATGCTCCGGTTTCCCCCACAGTCCAAACACATGCTCTATAGGTGAATTTGAATAAAATAAATTGGCCTTAGTGTATGAGTGTGTGTGTGTGTGTGTGTGTGTGTGTGTGTGTGTGTGTGTGTGTGAATGAGTGTTTCCCAGTACTGGGTTGCGGCTAGAAGGGCATCCGCTGCGTAAAACATATGCTGGATAAGTTGGCGGTTCATTCCGCTGTGGCGACCACAGATTAATAAAGGGACTAAGCTGAAGGAAAATGAATGAATGAATATATAAAATGAAAATAAACATGTAAAGCTTGCAGTTTGTCACTTCCGCCTAAATGGATCAATCTCCAATTGGTTTCCAAAAGACAAAATCAGGCACCGCCCTACATTTTTGTCTCATTTAAGGACCGTTTCAATTGGATGTATGTGACTATATGGGAAAAAAGGACAATTTTAACTTTCATCTCATAGCAACTTCAAAGGTACAGCATGTAGAATTGACCTAGTGGTTGAACTAGGTATTGCAGTCTATATTCAAAATATTGGATGTTTTTTTTTTTTCATCCACTCTCTCCAATGACGACTTGACGCATATGCATGTTGCCAGATTGACGACATTAAGAGCTGTACACTGTACACTGTAAATAACTCTGCATTATGGGATGTTGATCTCTGCTCTGTCAACTTCTGATGTTGACAATTTAACTTTACAATTGAACAAAGTGAATTTTATGAACATTTTAGTGGTTAATAACAGGCTCATTCTGAAAGCGTAGCCCTGTATACATTTCTGGAGATCGTAAATTATGTGGCCAGAAGTACGTATGGCTGGATTTCATTTTTTAAATGAACGCTACGGGGCGGTATGACGGCGTTCCTTTTCTCGCTTACCAGCTGACCACTTACCTCCGTATGGACGGCTTTTCTACTGTTACCAGTTTGTCCAGTGGATTGACATGTACGTCGGTGGACTTACGACGCAGAGAGGAGGTGACCACGACGATGGGGTTCGAGTCCGGTGAAAAACAGTACCTGAAAGCGGGTAAGGAAAAAAATAATAATAAACAAGTAAATAACAGGGTGAGAATAAGGTAAAACGTAGTAAAAATCAGACGAGGGCTTTTCTTTTTCTGAATTGCTTTTTAGATTTGTCGGTTGGGTTTAGGGAAAGGGGTGCACGGGTCAATCGGTGCTTTTGAAAATACTATTGGTTGGGTTTAGAGAAGGGGGAGGGTGGGTCAGTCGATCGGTCAGTCAGTCAGTCAGTCATTCAGGCAGTCAGTCAGTTGACAGCGACCTCTGGTGGGATTTACGTGAAAACAGCAGGCGTGAATGGCACTCGCGAGAGAAATTTGAGATATTAAAAAACATACACGGTGGCCTCTGGACTACTGCAAAAAAAGGTACCTCAAACAAAATACACCCCGTAGCGTCCATTTTAAAGATGAAATGCAGCCATACGTACTTATATGTACATTATTACAAAGAAATTAAGCTGAGTCAATGAGAGCACAAGAAAAAAAATAATGCATGTGCTCAGTTCTGCTCATGGACGTCTATTTTAACTGCTACTCCAATTAAACTCTGGTTATCTTCCAAAGATTTGATGCAACTAACCTTTAGTAAACCCAGCGATGCAATAATCATGGGTTCTGTCATCAATTCTGGTTTTTAAAACCACCTATGGAGGAAAGATAGCAAAACTGTTAGTGTACCACTAATGTGCTTTAAATGCAAAATATGTAAATATAAATATATACGTGGCGTGGTTTATTCTAGTCATTTCAGCATCACAGTGATGAATGCATATGCGAGAGGTTGAGTGCAGCTTATTAAAATGAAAAGGTAATTAATTGAAAAACAAGTATGTGCCTGATGGCATGATTGTGATAATCAGATCCTTCAAGAGCTTCGTAATTTAATGATTATTAAATCATATAATAATATCCCTCGCAGAAGCAGTGAGTCTCCATAATCATAATTAATGATGCAGAAACCATGCAGTCAGTCATTTAATTGCACTGTTGTTTAATATCTTTGTTATAATGCTTTTAGCTTTTGATTTATTGCGTTTTATTTTATTTTGCTAGAACAGATGGCAGTTCTTTCTTCGTATAATTACTACTACTATTACAAACATACCTAAATTATTAGGCCATATTTCACCACAAAACCCAAAAGATAGAAATATACATTATATATTTTTAAGCATTTGTTTATTTTCATTTGTGCGTTTCGTTATACTAGTAATACTTTGACTAATAATAGATATACTACATATGAAATCCCTACCATCTATCGCTATACTGTAAAGATTGTCAATTTAGAAGAGTGCACGTGTTTTAACAAATGATTATGGTTTATATTATTTTTGTGTGCGTCTATGTGTTGTGATATGTATTTTTTGTAACTGTATCCTACGCTGCCTGTCTTGACCAGGACTTCCTGGTAGAAGAAATATTGTCTCTCAATGGAACATTCCTGGTTAAATAATTAAATAAATAAATAAATAAATAATATTCATTCATTCATTTTGTATTCGGCTTAGTCCCTTTATTAATCTGGGGTCGCCACAGCGGAATGAACCACCAACTTATCCAGCATAAGCGGCACGGTGGCTCAGTGGTTAGCACTGTCGCCTCACAGCAAGAAGGTCTCTGGTTCAAGTCCCGGCGGGGCCAGTTGGCGTTTCTGTGTGGAGTTTGCATGTTCTCCCCATGTTGGCGTGGGTTTCCTCCGGGTGCTCCGGTTTCCCCCACAAGTCCAAAGACATGCGCTATAGGTGAATTGGATGAACTTAATTAGCCGTGTGAATAGTATGTATGAATGTGAGAGTGTATGGGTGTTTCCCAGTACTGGGTTGCAGCTGGAAGGTCATCCGCTGCGTAAAACATATGCTGGATAAGTTGGCGGTTCATTTCGCTGTGGCGACCCATGATGAATAAAGGGACTAAGCAGAAGGAAAATGAATGAATGATATGCTTCTGTATTTGTCATTAAAATGTCTCATTAAACGTGTCATTACTATGTCAAATCATTTTTATCAGCGTCATTAATATTTAATGACATTTGAATGACAAATTCAGCTTGTACCACTGTAGTATATAATATATTATATAAAAATATATAAATTCATGACATATATATAATATTCAAACACATTCTTTAATTAACACTTTTTAATATTAAAACGGGGCCTCACAGTGGCGCAGTGGGTAGCACGTTTGCCTCACAGCAAGAAGGTCGCTGGTTCGAGCCTCGGCTGGGTCAGTTGGCATTTCTGTGTGGAGTTTGTATGTTCTCCCTGTGTTGGCGTGGGTTTCCTCCGGGTGCTCCGGTTTCCCCCACAAGTCCAAACACATGTGGTACAGGTGAATTGGGTAAGCTAAATTGTCCGTAGTGTATGAGTGTGAATGGATGTGTATGGATGTTTCCCAGAGATGGGTTGCAGCTGGAAGGGCATCCGCTGCGTAAAACATATGCTGGATAAGTTGCCGGTTCATTCCACTGTGGCGACCCCAGATTAATAAAGGGACTAAGCCGAAATGAAAATGAATGAATGAATGAATGAATGAATAATATTAAAACACATATATATATATATATATATAAAATGGCTCATGACAATCATGTTTATGACAGATTTATGACAAGTTTTGTTGTCTTGGTAACGTCAAGTTGTCATGACGAACACAAAAACAAGTTGTGAAGTATTTATGTCAAGTTTTCATAACAAACAATGTCATCTTTGCATTTAAAATGCCATAACTGAGTGAATGACACTTAATGACAGTTGTTATAAGCAACCCAGGCTCATTCTGATTATGTACCTCTATATACATTTCTGGAGAGAGCAAAATACGTCCCAGGAGCTACAGTTTTTTGGAAATCCACCAGAGGCCGCTCTGTACGCTTTTTGAGATCTCAAATTTCTCTCGAGAGTGCCACTCACGGCTGCTGTTCTCACGTAAATCCACCAGAGGCCGCTGTCAACTGACTGATTTACTGACTGATCAACCGACTGATACCCCAACCTTTGCTAAACCCAACCAGTAGTATTTTAAAAAGCATCGATTGAGCCGCCCACCCCCTTCCCTAAACCCAACCGACAGTGTTTTCAAAAGCAATCCAGAAAAAGAAAAGCCCTCGCCTGATTTTTACCATGTTTTCAGATTTTAACACATTCTCACCCTGTTATTTACCTTGTTTAGTTTATTTTTTAGCTTCTGTTTTTTGTCTTACCTGCTTTCTGGAACTGTTCTTCATTGGACAAACTGGCAACAGTGGAAAAGCCGTCCATATGGAGGTAATCGGTCAGCTGGTAAGCACGAAAAGGAACGGCATCATACCGCCCCGTAGCGTCCGTTTTAAAGATGAAATGCATCCATACGTACTTCTGGCTACATAATTCGCCATCTCCAGAAATGTATATAGGGCTACGCTTTCAGAATGAGCCTGTGTTGGTTATAAGCATGCATAAAATCTGTCATGTGTCACATCATGATTATAAAAGTTTAATGACCTTTAAGTAAAGTGTTACCAACTATGTATTTTTAAAAACACACACATCTGAACATATAAATAAATAAATGCAATGCAATTAAAACGCTGAGTACTTGCCGGAGACTCGTCTTTCGAGAATTAGCCTTTTGAGTGGAAGATTACTTTAAAACTGAATTGCGTGCTGTGTTGTACACAAAGCACTCCACATCCGTCCACAATCCTGACACAGAGCAGAACTGTCCCTTTGCATAAGCACATCGCAATTAACCTCGGCTGTAATAGGTCAGAAAATGGCTAAAACATTCAACCGGTCCAAAGCGCAGTTCTCATCATGCTAACTCTACATAATCGGAGTTATTGCATGTGTTAAAATAGCTTGCTTTGTGTGTCTTGGATGAGCTTATGAACCCAAGGCTAATATACCTATTAATAGATAAAAGACTGAAATATATCTGCACTGAGATTTGAGAGTTTTGAGTTTGTTGTCTTGTCTCTATGCTATAATGAAAGGTTATGTTTTTTACTCTTAAAGCACCATAACAAAGCGTCATGATGTGCTTTCCCTTAAGTGTTTTCTTTTTCCATGGTGATTTTAAAGACGTATAAGACAGGAGTCAAACCAACCAAATGAATAGCAGCATTCAAAACTTTCATTTGAAGCAAAAATGTATTTATAATTGTTTGAAAGAATGAGAAATTGATTGATTTAATTATGGAAATTAGACCAAACTCTCAGTTTAAAACTAGATTAAAGATCTTTTTAGTAAAGCATACACTCAATGCATCTCATAACGGTATGATGCATGAGTGTGCTGCTCACAGGGGAGCTGGCTTGACAACCACCTGAAGAACACACTCCTCCTGTCTTAATACACGAGACATTGTGTTAGAAACTCTCATATGCTTTACATGTTTGTTTATATAACTGCTATTTTCATCTATAACAATACATTTTTGCATCTGGTTTAAATACACTATGAACAGCAGCTACGCTAATTATTTTCATTATTCTCTATTTCCACCTGGGGATACTCATCCCGAGGTCCCTACAGACTATGCAGCGCCATTGATGCGATCCAAGAACTGTGAAGACATGATCCCAAGGTATCCTGGACCAGGCCGTATCCCGAGCTGATGCTGTGGTGGTCATGGAGGAATGGAGTGCATGAGACTGATTCCTGGAAGGCCACAGTGACAAACGAGTCCACACTTGATCCTGTGGGCCAGCCTGACCTCCTGCCGGTGCCCTACCCACACCTGCAGCTTCTCCACAATGGACGTCCAGCTTCCCCAGCCTCCGGGGCCTAGACTGCAGCTCCACACAGGAAATTTGGCCAGAAGAATAATGGTCGTGCCCAACAGAGCCTGGTTTCTCTCAAGGTTTTTTTTTCCCTTCACTTCATCAATTGGTGAAGTTTTTTCCTCGCCACTGCTGCCACTGGCCTGCTCGGATCGGGACTTGTGGAGCTGCGCTTCGGTGGATTTCCTCTTCAGTGTTTGAACTTTCAGCAGTGAAACTTAAACCACACTGAACTGAACTAAACTAAACTGAACTGAACTGAACTAAACTGAACTGAACTGAACTAAACTCTGAAATCTGGACTTTACTAGAACATGTTAAGCTGCTTTGAGACAATCTACATTGTAAAAAGCGCTGTATAAACACACTTGAATTGAATTGAAAGAACTACAGTCAACAAAGTACAATGACAGGTTAAAAAAATGCAACTGATTTTGCTTGATTGATTCACTTTTCAGCTATTGTTTCCTAATGAAGCTGTATAATAACCCTGACACTGTATATAAGTATTGTTGCTCTTCATCGAATGGCTTTTTAAAAATATTTTAAGTCGTTTTGGATAAATGCAAAAGGTTTATGTAAATGTTTACGATTATGTCATTTAAGATCTTTAGGAAGACTCAAATTAATACATATTTATATTAACTCACATTTGTAGAGAAATGAAATTATACACACTGCTTAAAACAAATAAAGGCAACACTTAAACAACACAATGTCACAATGTGACTTCAAGTGTTCCCTTTATTTTTTTGAGCAGTGTGTATATACATACATACATACATACATACATACATACATACATACATACATACATACATACATACATACATACATACATTTACTCACAACAAGAAGGTCGCTGGTTCGAGCCTCAGCTGGGTCAGTTGGCATTTCTGTGTGGAGTTTGCATGTTCTCCCCGTGTTGGCGTGGGTTTCCTCCGGGTGCTCCGGTTTCCCTCACAAGTCCAAAGACATGCAGTATAGGTGAATTGGGTAAGCTAAATTGTCCTTAGTTTATGAGTGTGAATGAGTGTGTGTGGATGTTTCTCAGTACTGGGTTGCAGCTAGAAGGGCATATGCTGGATAAGTTGGCGGTTCATTCCGCTGTGGCGACCCCAGATTAATAAAGGGACTAAGCCAAAAAGAAAATGTATGAATGAATAAACCATATTACTCATGTTTCTAACTTATTTTGTAAAGGTTTTTAAAAGTCAAGTTTTTAATGTCATAATTTTTCTAATGTCAAGTTGTAAATGACATAATACATTGATTCATTCATTCATTTTATTTTCAGCTTAGTCCTTTTATTAATCTGGGGTCGCCACAGCAGAATGAACCGCCAACTTATCCAGCATATGCTTTACGCAGCGGATGCCTTTCCAGCTGCAACCAATCACTGGGAAACATTCATACACACTCATTCACACACTACGGACAATTTAGCTTACCCAATTCACCTATAGCGCATGTCTTTGGACTTGTGGGGGAAACCGGAGCACCCGGAGGAAACCCACGCCAACACGGAGAGAACATGCAAACTCCACACAGAAATGCCAACTGACCCAGCTGTGGCTCGAACCAGCGACCTTCTTGCTGTGAGGCGATTGTGCTACCCACTGCGTCACCAACATAATACATTTAAAAAATAATAATAATCTTTACGAAGCCACAATTTCTTCCTCATTACAATTTTTTTAAGTACTTTCAGAGTTTGTATTTCTTCCCCCATTAAAAGCTGATAAGAGCTACACTGACGAGTCTGGAAATAGCTGCCTGAAGGTCTAGCAGTGATGCTCACCAACTGTGCCTTGAAGGGTCTGTCAGCCGAAAAAAAAGAGTGATTACATTCTGATGAAAGATTATGAGAGATTTAATGTGCGCAGATGTAGCATGCACACTAAAACCAGGAGCGTGCATCAAGAGTAAATATCCCTAGTGATGTCTTACACTGACATTAAACTTTAACTGACTATTTTGGCCATTTTAGTTGACATCTGTGGCCGTTTGCCAGAAGATTTCCTCCTGCGACATCCAGCAGAATGAGCAGGTGTCGCTTGACGAAAGCGTCCTGGGCATCTGACTAATTGTGGGCAGATTGTTAGCAGATGTTGTTGACGTGGAGGCTTGACAGGTCTCAGGTCAGCAGCGAGAGACTCCTGTATTCTTCTGTGCCTTTGGCCTGAGCGCGGTCGTGACACAATGTGACTATCTGTGTCTGTGCAGCTGTGGAGATTCATTGAGCGCGGCTGGCAGCCCCCCGCGGGCACAGGGCACCGCGCTCAGCTGATTTCAGACACAAGAACACGCTCCTGTACAGGGAGGCATATGCAACATGCCATGACAAAACCAAAAGGTCTGCGCGTGTCGTCCTTTTGTTTCGCGGTGTGAAACTCTCCGCTGAGGATTGAGGAGCCGAATAACCTGCTTAGCTCCACACTGAGTTCAAAATTACAGAGAGTTTTGGAAACTCTCGATTTGGAAAATGCATTATTGTTTATGTTTTTTTAAAAAGTTCACTCTTATTTACCTAATTAACCTAGTTAAGCCTTTAACTTGCACTTTAAGCTGAATACTAGGATCTTTGAATGGTGGCTCAGTTGTTAGCACTGTTGCCTCACAGCAAGAAGGTCGCTGCTTTGAGTCCTGGCTGGGTCAGTTGGCGTTTCTGTGTGGAGTTTGCATGTTCTCCCCGCGTTGGCGTGGGTTTCCTCCCGGTGCTCCGGTTTCACCCACAGTCCAAACACATGCGCTATAGATAAATTGGCCGTAGTGTATGAGTGTGTGTGTGTTAATGTGAGTGTATATGGATGTTTCACAGTACTGGGTTGCGGCTGGAACGGCATCCGCTATGTAAAACATATGCTGGAATAGTTGGCGGTTCATTCCGCTGTGGCGGCCCCTAATAAATAAGGGACTAAGTCAAAGGAAAATGAATGAATGAATGAATTTTTAGAAATGTGTTAAAAAAAATATATAAAAATTTGCCCCAAACCCCACCGCTAAACCTACCCCATCACTGGGGATGAGCAAATCATACTTGAATGTACGAATAGGTTTGTACAAATGCACGGGGACTTTTAATTGTCAGTAAGCCCACTCAAGCGCTTCCTGTGAATTGTCATGCCATTATAAACTCGCTGTTAAGATCTGATTTCTTTAAAATCAATGATATTCACTGCCTGATTGATGTAAGATATAAAGTGGGTCTCAAACCAGACAAGAAGCACTGGATTAAATGCAACACAGGCTCATTCTGAAAGCGTAGCCCTATATACATTTCTGGACATGCTTAATTATGTAGCCAGAAGTACGTCTGGCTGCATTTCGTCTTTAAAGCGGACGCTACGGGGCGGTATGACGCTGTTCCTTTTCACGCTACCAGCTGACCGCTTACCTCCGTATGGACGGCTTTCTCGCTGTTACCAGTTTGTCCAGTAGCTCGCCATGTACGTCGGCGGACTTGAAACACAGAGAAAAGCTGACCGCAACGTCAGGGTTAGAGTCCAGCGATGAACGGTTCCAGAAATCAGGTAAGACAAAAAAATTAAATAAAGAAGGAAATAACAGGGTGAGAATGTGGTAAAGTCTGAAAACGTGGTAAAAATCAGGCGAGGGCTTTTCTATTTCTGGACTGCTTTTGAAAACACTGCGGTTGGGTTTAGGGAAGGGGGTGGGGAGGTGAATCGGTCAGTCAGTCAGACAGTCCTTCAGTCAGTCAGTCGACAGCGGCCTCTAGTGGATTTACGAGAGAACAGCAGGCGCTAATGGCACTAGTGAGAGAAATTTGAGATCTCAAAAAGCGTACACAGTGACCTCTAGTGGATTCGTGAAAACAAAAACTGCAATAAAACGTAGCTCCTAGGACGTATTTGGCGCTCTCCAGAAATGTATATAGGACTACGTTTTCAGAATGAGCCTGGGTTTATTTATTTACCACAGTATTTTCAACGGATTTTAGAGTTCGCCTGCTGCTGAGGGGAAAAGCCCCGCCCATTAGTGACGATCTCGCCCTCATTATAATAGACAGCCTGAGTGAGAAGCAGCCGTCTGTCAGCTAGAAATATCTGCTGAAGATAATGTCAGCGACTGAGAGGCATTGTAATGTGGAGTTTTCTTCGTCTGAGTCGCTTCTTTTTACATTTTCAGTTTTTCATACAGATAGCGTTAGTCCTGTTTTAAATCTGCCACTATGCTGACACACAGGCACGTTTAGCTCCGCCCTCTTTTAAAAAGAGCACAATCTCATTTGAATTTAAAGCGACAGTCACCAAAACACCACAATTAGGATCAAAGCCTAAAAGGGTCCGTTTTAGACTTTTAGGAAATGATTTGTGTCTTATTTTGAGCTGAAACCTCACATGCAGACTCTAGGGACATCAGAGACTTATTCCACATGTTGTAAAAAGGCACATAATAGGTCTCCTTTAAAACAATTCAATATTGCAAAAAAAAATAAAGTGAAAAAAATGATTATTTCTGATTTGGTGTTGACTTTATAGTCTCTCGGTGCAGAAGTGTCAGCCTCTACATGCCGTTTCTCCTCAAGCAGCTACAGACCATGAAAGTGTCTGTGTGAATTGACTTATACAGTCTCACATTCTGCCTCAAGGTCTGACCAAGTGCACACCGGGGAAACCAATGCATTTCGAGTTTCATCCACTCTTAAGGACCATTCACACCAAGAATGATAACTAGAAGTATATGTTGTTTTAATTATTATTCAAGCTTTAGAAAAGTCCTCATGCTTAACATGTACTTGTTTAGTTTAAAGGCCTGTTCATCCAGTCTAGAGAACGATTCCTAGAAAGTTAGCTGACTCTAATGGTAGATAATGATAAAGAAATATTTCAAAAAGTTTTTTTTTTTCAAAAGAACAATTATGATAATGATAAAACTGATTAATATACAAAAATTGGTTGATATACAGTAACAAAAAAAAGAAAATAAAGACATCCCCAGCTAAGTAAACTATAATTGTCACAGAAACGGAAACCTCACCTGTTGGCTTTTGTGGTTATACATTCATTTATTCATTTTCATTTCGGCTTAGTCCCTTTATTAATCTGGGGTCGCCACAGTGGAATGAACCGTCAACTTATCCAGCATATGTTTTACGCAGCGGATGCCCTTCCAGCTGCAACCCATCACTGGGAAACATCCACACACACTCATTCACACTCATACACTACGGACAATTTAGCTTACCCAATTCACCTATATCGCATGTCTTTGGACTTGTGGGGGAAACCGGAGCACCCGGAGGAAACCCACGCCAACACGGGGAGAACATGCAAACTCCACACAGAAATGCCAACTGACCCAGCCGAGGCTCGAACCAGCGACCTTCTTGCTTTGAGGCAATTGTGCAACCCACTGCACCACCACATCGCCCATGGTTATACATGTTAAATGCAACTTTATTTATGCACAAATACATATGTTCATTCATTCTAAGTAATTACACACTCAGAAAACAGTGGTGAGTTTGCTGAACTGATGACCTTCACGGCCAATCACAGTCATTTCTGTTGAGCACATGAACACAATGGCAAATCAGTGCTGTTTAAGTACGCGCTCAACAGCGCTCAAATGTTAGCGGTACTGAATGGTATCGAATTCCAGCATCGGGAGAACACTACTATGAATAAAACAACATTAATGTGCATCAGTGCAACCACTAATAGTTAGTGTGCATTTACACAACAACAATATAGTGAAAAAATTAATAACAAAAGTTTAATGTAATAATACTAATTAGAAATAGTTTAAATATAATAATACTATTTTAAACAATTAAAATAGTGTATTGGCCATTAGTTGGCACTATTTTTCCCGCAGAAACACTACTCTCCTGTGCATGCACATTTCTGCAGTTCACTATTGTTGTTTTTGGAGGTTTAGCAATCGCTCATAGACTGAACACATGATGCACATCAGCATGCATGAGTTAGTCGCTTTCTCTCTAATAAAGTAATAAATTAGTTTTTACTCTGCCCATTGAAACCACACTGTAAAAACAGTCGAATGCTGGTGTTGATTCCTGATATATAAATAGTAAAACTAATAAAACGTTTAAAAAAAATAAATAAAAAGTGTCAAACTAATAGATTTAATAGCACTTTTTCCAACCTTTGCTGCCAGCTGAGCTGATCCCAGATGACTGAAATTATCCCACCTACAATCAGCAGGGAACAACCAAGCAAATGATTATATGCAACTAACCATATAATCATGAATAATTATGATGACAAAATAAAAAGTGAGAAGAAAATTCACATACCAATTGCTGGTCTCTGATCAACCAGTTGTGTGGGGGTTTATTGCACATTTGTCATCCACTGTAAAAAAAAAAAAAAAAAAGATATGATTAATAATTCATGATAATGTCACAGGAGGATGGAGACCAGAGCTGTGAGTAAACGGTAAACAGTTTACTGTAAAGGGTGGCAGATGACAATAATATGACCAAACAAGAATCTATTGCGGGCCTCACGGTGGTGCAGTGGGTAGCACAATCGCCTCACAGCAAGAAGGTCGCTGGTTTGAGCCTCGGCTGGGTCAGTTGGCATTTCTGTATGGAGTTTGCATGTTCTCCCTGTGTTGGCGTGGGTTTCCTCCGGGTGCTAAGTCCAAAGACATGCGGTACAGGTGAATTGGGTAAGCTAAAAAAATTGTCCATAGTGTATGAGTGTATGGATGTTTCCCAGTGATGGGTTGCAGCTGGAAGGGCATCCGCTGTGTAAAACATATGCTGGATAAGTTGGCAGTTCATTCCGCTGTGGTGACCCCAGATTAATAAAGGGACTAAGTCAAAAAGAAAATGAATGAATGAATGAAGAATCTATTGCAGCATGAAGTGAGGTTGTGAATCGGATAATACGAAGGAACCGAAGGATGGATATGGAGGGACCGGAAGATGGATGGAACCTTGTTCTTGGAAGGAACAGAAGACAGACACCAGAAGAGACCAGGAGTGAAACACACTAGGAATGAGAGAGACGGGGAACACTGGAGAAAACAGTATAGGTAAGTAGATCGCACTGACCATGAGCGTTAGTCCTTCTGTCAATTGACGAGGCCGGACACTGAGTGAAGCAGAGCGCAGGGTTTTATGGGGCTGGAGTGATGACTTTGGATGATGTGCAGGTGCAGGGCTAATCAGACCTCAGGGTGAGGGAGACAGGAGGGATCGGAGGGTGACAGTGAGCGGGGAGAACCTGGCCTGGCTGTTAGAGATAATATAGCTTTTTTATTTTAATTATAACTTAATAAACTATGCTACTATGTTTCTAGCGTATTTTTGTAAACGTTTTTACAAAACTCTTTAATGTCAAATAAAATAATGCATTTAAAAGCCACAATTTTCTACTTTATTTCTCATTTGTTTAACTTTTTTTTGGAGTAGCTTTGGATATTGCTGTTCTTTTCCCCATTAACTTATGCGTTTTATATAACCAAACTAAATGAATCTTGCTTCTAGCTTATTTCGAGCTGGTTTAAGTTAGATTAATGCAATTTCAGTTAAAATGACTTATAAAGGGCGACACGGTGGCGCAATGGGTAGCACAATTGTCTCACAGCAAGAAGGTCACTGGTTCAAGCCTCGGCTGGGTCAGTTGGCATTTCTGTGTGGAGCACGTGATATGATTGATCGCAGCCGTTCTCTCATCTGTAATCACTAGTAAGCCAATCAGATTAATACAAACTCCCTATAAGTAGCCTGTCAAAAAACTACTCTCTTCATTTTCGAAGAACCCCCCATCCACCCCATCTCCTCCTTTTCCTCCTTTACCAGGGGGAGCTCTAGAGAACTATCTGATCTCGTACCCCCTTATATGCTTATTTACCAGGGGG